>CAUYMX010104731.1:0-12537 GCA_963573855.1 Lepilemur septentrionalis | reverse complement strand
ATCTGCAATAGTCAGAGAAGCAAGGAATGGTGGTTGCCACGGGCAGTGGAGAGGAGGAGATGGGAAGTTGTCAATCCACATGTATAAAATTTCAATTATGCAATATGAATTAGTGCAGGAGATATGATGTACAACATTGTGCCTGTAGATAACAATACTGTACGTGAACATCTGTTACGAGGGTATATCTCATGTGAAGTGTTCTTAACAAAATTTAAAAATAAATTTTAAAAAATAGAACCCAGATTTAAAAAAGTAATTGTAAATAGGTGGAGTATGAGCAATTCTTCAGAGCTTCAAGCATGTCCTTGGGTAGGGCAAAGCCAATATATGTAACCTAAACATTTGTACCCCCATAATATGCTGAAATAAAAAAAAATGAAGGAAAAAAAAAGATACACCCTAACCCTAAGGTGGCACTGTTCCTTCTTGGAGCAGTCTTCTCTCTAACACCTTCGAGAGTGTTCTATACTTTCTGTGCTCTACATTTAATACATTTCTTTGCTTCATGTGTGAAAAACACACAATTCTTCAAAAGGCCATAATTTTTATAATAAAAAACAAATTGAAAATGTATATATTTGGCTAGAGCAAATTTTGGTCAAAAGTATACCTTTGAACTTGGCTGAGTTTATCCGTAACATTATTGTTACTATGTTAGCAGCCATCACAGGATCAACAAATCTTGGCAAGTTTTTGTAACAAAAGAGACTCCTCATGATCAGAACAGCATTAGCTAATGTAGAACTAATAGAGACAATAGTTCCAGTTGCATTGTATTCCTGAAATAGAGTCACTTGATAACTTACAAAATAAAATGAGAGTACTTTCGTAGACAGTGTCATCTTGAATCATTTATCTCTAGGTACTGTATTGCTATTGAGCTATTTTCTTTACATTTTCACCCCTTCACTTAATGCAGCATTTCAAATTCACCTTGTTTCTTTATTTCTCGTTTTTTAATAGACACATTTTAGAGCACTTTTAGAATCACAGCAAAATTGAGTGAAGAGTACAGATTTTCTATATAGCCCCTGCCACCACACAGGCATAGCCTTCCCCATTATCAACATCCCCCACTTCCACCGCAGTGCTATATGTGTTACAATTGTCGGGCCTACACTGGCACATCATTATCACTCAAAGTCCATAGGTCACATTAGGGTTTACTCTTGATGTTGTATGTTCCATGGGTTTGACAAATGTATAATGACATGTATTCATCATTATTCACCATTACAGTATCATACAGAGTAGTTTCACTGCCATAAAAATCCCCTGTGCTCTGCTTATTCATCCCTCCCCCCTCCAACCCTGGCAACCACTGACATTTTACTATTCCCGTGTTTTGCTTTTTACAGAACGACATATATTTGGAATCACACAGTATGTAGCCTTTGCAAATTGGCTTCTTTCACTTGGTAAGATGCATTTAAGTTTCCTCCATGTCTTATCATGGCTTGATATCTCATTTCTTTTTAGTACTGAATACTATTGCATTGTCCAGATATAACACAGTTTACCCATTCACCTACTGAAGAACTGCTTCCAAGTTTTGGCAACTTTGAATAAAGCTACTATGAATATCTATGTGCAGGATTTTGTGTAGATATAAATTTTTAACTACTTTGACTAAATATTGTACTAAGGAGCTAGATTTCTTTTTTTACATGTGAATGTTGAGCTTTCTCAGCACCATTTGTTGAGAATATTATCTTTTTTCCATTGTATTGCTTTCTCTCCTTTGTCAAAGATCAGTTGATTATATTAAAGTAGATCTATTTCTGGTATCTCTATTTTGTTCCATTGATTTATTTGTCTATTCTTTCACCAATACTATCATGTTGATTACTGTAGCTTTGTTTTAAGTCTTGCAATTGGGTAGTGTTAGTCTCCCAACTTTGGTCCTCTCCATCAATATTGTGCCAGCTATTCTGTGTCCTCTGTCTCTCTGTATAAACTTGGCAGCCAATTTGTTGATAGTTACAAAATCACTTGCTGGGATTTTGATTAAGATTGCATTGAATCTATAAAGTTGGGAAGAACTGACGTCTTGACACTACCAAGTCTACCATGAAGATGGGATATCTCTTTATGATTTTTCCCCATATTATTCTCCATTACAGTCCTTAGTATATTAATCATTGTTGTTTTAAAATCCCATCTGATAATTCTAACATCCCTGCCATATCCGAGTGTGGTTCTGGTGCTTGTTTGGCCTATCCAAACTGTATTTTAGCATGTCTTGTAAATTTTTCTTCATAGCTGGGCATCATTTACTGGATAAAAGGAACTGCTATAAATAGACCTTTAATAATGTACTAGTGAGATATGAGGAGAGAGGAAGAATTCTGTAGTCCCCTAATTATACCACAGTCTTTTAATAAGCCTGTGCCTTTGGACTGTAAATTCACACCTGTTCCTTCATTCCCCCCTCTCTTCCCCTTAGGGGGGACCCAATGGCTAGAGTAGGCTTGAGTTGAGTATTTCCTTTTTCTCCCATGGAAGGCCACAGGAAGCTGTAGCTGTATATTTTCCTTCCCCCAGGTCACTTGGGCTCTGATAAAACCCCAGCAGGTAAGGCTCTGGTTAAATAGTTTCTTCTGAGGGCAGATTTGTTAAGAACAGAATTTTCTGGTGTGTTTAAAGATAATTACTTTTCCCCCTACCCCTGTCAAAAGCATGAGGAGATTTTTCGCAAGCAGTCACCATGAGTGACTCTAGGTGAGCTTAGAGCTCTAGGTGGTAAACTCACAAAAGTGTGGGGGCTCCCTGACTGATCCCCTGGAGTTTTCATCTTTCAGACTTGTCCACATTGAGCCTCCAGCAATTTGACGATTACAGCTCCAGCTTTCCTACCGAGGCACTGAGATTTCTGCTCCAGTAAATTGTGATTCTCTGTATTAACTTGTCAATCTCCAATTTTGAGAGCAGAAGGTTGCCTTGTGACCTCACTTCTCTTATGGATCTAAGAAAAGTGGTTGATTTTTTCAGCTTGTTCAGCTTTTTATTTGTTATTGGGACAGAGTGGTAACTTCCAAGCTTCTTGCATGCTGCAATAGCAGCAGTGTCCTATTTCTGTTGAGCCTGTGTAGAACCATTAGAAGTAGATTAGTAACTATGTATTTTGATGATAAGTATCTTACCATGTGCAATAGAAAAGAGATTGAGAGTCCATGACCCTAGAAAATTATTCTGTGGCTGGCTTTCATTCTCAACCCTGAGGGAAGAAAAGCAATTGATGTTGACGAGAAGGACTATTCACTTAGGACTTCCTTAAACTCAATAGCTGTTTTTCTTCTGTAACCTTTTAATGTTTATTATTAGCAGTTAAATGATAATTCTAAGTGAGTATTTTTGTCTCATGTCATCTATTTCTTTTGTTCAATTACTTAACTGGGGAGATTATTTTTTGTTCGGATTTTATTTTAACCTGTCCTTAGTTCGTGATGCACTATCGTCTCGGTCTATGCTTGTGTGCTTTCGCTTTTTTACTGTGTATGATACAGTGTAAACCCATGATCCAGTACACATATCAAAAATGTAACGCTGCCTGTGATTTACATTTATGAGTGTACTTCTCTCTTATCCTATTCTCCTACCTCCTCTCCATTTATGAAAACCATATTTCAGAATACAGTGTGTTAACCATTCCCTTGCTATAAACATATACATCCATATATTAATACATACATTGCACATATATGTGGTTTTGTATATCTACCTATCTATATGTAATCCTATATAATATGTTGTTTGTGGTGTGATTAATATAGAATTATATGCAAAGAGTATTGTAACGGTATAACATAATATACTCCCAGTACTAATTCCTGGTGATAGTTATCTCTCAATTCTTTAGATGTAACATCGCATGTCTTCTGGCTTTCATACTGGCTGTTGACCAGGCTGTGGTCCTTCTCACAGACATTCTATTATAGGCAATCTTTCTTCTTTCTCTCTCTATTCAAGATCCTTGTCTTTGATTTATTTTTGTTTGTTTTTAGTTTTACTAATGTGTCTTACCTTTTTAAAAATTTATCCTGATTGTGATGCATTGGATTTGCAAATCTCTTTGTATATGTGGAAAATTTGCTGCCATAATTATTTTAAATATTACCTCTTCAACAGTCTGTCTAATACTTACACCTGGAATTGCAACCAGATATAAGTTAGGAATTTTCATTCTAGCCCATATGTCTCTTGTCTTCTCTTTCTTGTTTTCCACCTCCTAATTTTTCCTTATTACTTTCAAAGTAATTTTTTGTATATATTTTTCCATTTCATAAATTCTCTCTTCAAATGCATCTAATCTGCCATTTAACACATTAACTGCCATGAGAGTTGTATTTAACTCACTCTAGTTTTGACTCCAGGGCTGCGTGAAGCCATAAAAAAAATAAACATTACTTAATTAAATAACGACTCAGTGTTGATGTCTTTATTGTTACAATTAATATTGACAATTTAATTCTAAAAACGTGGATTAAATGAATAGAAGTCAATACATTTTGTTTTTCTATTTATGTTTACCTTTAAATTACACTCAAAGTTTTTATTCTATTTTCATAATAAAACACTATGTCCCCAAGGAAAAGTTTCTGTTTGTTTTGTATGACAGTCAATGTGTTAATCTGTCCATTTAATATGTTTTTATTTCAGCAGTTATCTCTCATTTCTAAAGATTTAATTTATTTTTCATATCTGCAAATAATTCTTCGTGGCTTTTTTTTCTTTGCCTACCTTATAATTGAATTTTTGAATGTTCTTGAATTTTCTACATTGCTGTCCAACACTTTGTATCAGACATTCTCAAATCTTTAGTCCTCGTTTCCCAATCTTTGTATCTTCGTCTGCTGTTTATCATTGCAGAGAATAGGCTTTTAGTCTCTTTAGTAGTCTTTGTGATTTTAATCCTACAGGTATCTTGGGCAAAGTTTCTTCCAGATATAGTTTTTGCCTATCTGACAGCTGTACCTTTCAAAGATTCTGACTCAGAGGATGTGTCTCAGGTTCACTTCCTCACCTTCCTACTCTTCCTGTGGTCATGTGACTAACGGCATGTAAACTCAGGCCAGCCCCCAGCTTGTCTGCGCAACATTCTTCTGCTTTGTGTTTGGTTCCCTACCTCTCAGCTTCTCAGCATTATCACCAGGTCTAGATTCTTGGAGTTCCAACTATACTGAAGCTCTAATATCTGGTCCCCAGACCTTGCTCAGGTTTATTTGTTTGTTTGGAAGAAGGTGAGTTTGGAGATTCCTTCTGTCATTAGTGAGGACAAAAAAGGTATAAAGAGTGAACTTATGTTGGTGAGACATCCCATTCTAATAAAGTGTTGGTAAGTTTTCCTACCTTTTTAAACACATGCGATATAGATATAGTGTATAGATTGTATATTAGTAGATATATAGAGATAGACATAGACTTTTTTTTCCTTGCACTTTGCTTTAATGTTCTTTAAAGAATCCAATAAACTATTCTACACAAGGGAGTTATTTTACCTAGCTCAGAATGGCATCATAGAGTCTAAAGACTTTCATATAGTTTCCCTAATATTCAAAATCAGTTTTCATTTTTGCAATTTTATACTTCTGTTTCTGCCTAGTTTTCTGAAAACAATTCTTTATATAATTGTAGATAATGATCACAGTCTCCCAAGTTTACATGTTATATCAATTTCTTCCATTTTAATAATGTTCTTTTATCTTAAGCTTTAATGAGGAGTTTGTAGAGTTTTCAAAACATGGTTAAACACTTACATAGCTCTTAGAAGCAGACATGCTGTGGAAAAATCAAGTATGTATTTTAAAAAAGTAATTGGAAACACCACACAGTATATAGTAAAAATGCAATTACTTTAAAATATGAAATCTGTGAACTAGGTTACTGAAAAGCTGTACAGAATATTTTGGTTTTCTTTTTGTCTCTAACTTATTAACAACATTATTTTCAAAGAAAAAGCAAAACCATTGTCTGTAAGTTAAAAAATTTAAAGAAAACATGGCAATATAAAAAAGCTAATGATCTGCATATGCCTAGATTAAAAAAGTGTGAGATGATAAATTAAATATATGTTTACTCAAATGTAGCACCCAGATAAAAATGGAAATGTGGTATGTAAAACCATAAACATTACTTAATTAAATAATGACTCAGTGTCTGGAGAAAAAGAGAACGATGCAATAACTATGGTTTCTTTTTCTTCTTGATGAAAATGCAAATTAAATCATTAATAGTTTATAAATGAGCCTAGCTAAGAGACAGCTAGTGCATATGCTGCTTTAAATTAAATAAAAGCAATAAATATTCTATTACATTAATTGAGGTAACCTCTGAAATCACTTTACATTCGTGAAATATAAGTTAAAAATATTTATTGTATTTTTTTTCCCCATGAAACCTTTCTTTATGCCATTGTGAATTTTGGCATAAAAGAAAAATCAGTTGGAACGTCATTTTCTTTCATTTTTCTATTCATCCCTTTTATTCTATTTCCCTTTTCTCTCTCTCTCTCTCTGTCTCTTCTCACGCAGACAAACACACATACACACATTTATTTCAGAAGAGAAAAAGATAAAATACATGATAAATCCATATCAACTGATTAGCTTTTGGGTCAGTCTCAAAATTTGGTAACTATAATCTTGTCACTAAGAGTTATTGATTATATTCATACTAAGGGCTCAGTACAGTACATTTCATTTGAATATTTATAAAATTTGTATGCAGTTGGTCCCTTTACACAAGAACTTTATAATATGGTGAAGAAATGGAATGAACAAAAGCAAATGTGTTATGTGATCAATGCTCAATGAGTAGCATATTTTAAATTTGTGTGGCTTCTCCATGATGAAGTTTTGTTTACATCCAAACTGTCTTCTCTCTGTACTTAGAATTCTCCTCAGTAACTCCTGTTCCCCTGCCCAAGTAATGCAAATGAAGTATAAGTCTAGCAAGAAAAAAATGTAATTAGGAAGGCAAAATCCTCTGAAAAATATGCATCCTAAAACCAAATATAAACTGCCCTTAACACACTATTAGATTACCAATGGGCTACTTCCCTTCATTACAACTAATACTGAATTACCTGTAGATAAATTATTTGACTAAGGCTATATGTAAAAAACAAAAAACATAAATTATAGACATAGATAAATAATGTCAAATATACCTCGGAATTCAGATTGGGTAGTGCAGTCAGATGTGAGAGTACTAAGTAGGATGGCAAATTAGGGGAGAATTTTCAGGAGGAAATAAAGTTATTTCTTTATTTAATCTTTTTGGTTTTATTTCAATTATAAAGGGTTGCCACACCATGAGAATATGTTGTGTCATTATTAAGTGGCATAAAGTTTTAGCACAGAATTTTCTTTAGGAGAAAGCAATATTGACAGAGCAGGTCCAAAATGAACCAAAATAAAGTATAATAATAGTAACGGTTCATTTTTGTACAGTAATTTGCAGCTTGTGAAGAATTTTAACATTCATTATTTCATCTGATAGAGAAACATTGTTATTAATAAGGAAGATAGTATAAATATCTACAAATAGTAGAAAATGTTACCCTTTTCATGGGGGCAGCTACTCAGAAAAGATATAGGTGGAGAGTTTAAAATTAGAAAAGTATCAGAGTACTATTTACCAAAGAGTCCCTACTTTAAGAGAATTTTAACTGTGGTAAGGAAGGTAAACATATCAGGTAGTTATTTAACTACTCAGCCTAGCAAAATAGCATCAATGGCCTTACAAAATAGACAATATTATTTTCAAAGATGGTTGTAGCAATTCCAGCAATGCTCTTCCAATCAAGAGGTAGAGTCATCTTCCCCATCCCTTGAATACTAGCTAGCCTTGTGACTTCTGCACCAAGTTTTATCTTAGACTTTTGACCATGTTGATGGAACAACATTTATAATATTATTGTTATCTCTCATTGCAAGATATCGGGAGCAGAAATGTATCCATTGTTGAACTCTCCTTTCTATCCATCCCAACTACAGCAAAATATTTAACCCTAAATGCCCATACAACAATTGTATATTATATAAACAAGTAGATTTACATTCACAACTAAAATATGTAGTTTCTTACTCAGTATTTATTCCTTCCTGCCTCCTTACTAGGAGAGCTCTGATTTTGTTGGATATATAATTGACTACATTGAAAAAAAAATATCCTGGCATTCCCTGTGAACATGTGATATACAATAGTTTTGGCTATTGAGATCTAAGAGAAAATATAACATGTGCCTCACTCCTTAAAAGGAAGCCAACTCGGCCTTCCTTAAAAGGAAGTTCAGCTTTATTATCTGCCTAGACCATGATTGTGATACTGGAGTTCCAACAGCTATCTGCAACCATCAAGTGAGAAGAACATGCTAGGGTCAGATAAACAGGGAAACGGGAAGAAACTGGGTTCCAGATGGTACCATGGAGCTGTTAAGTCTGTCCTACATTGCTAACCATGAATTTTCATTACTTGAAGAAAATAAATACTCTATTTACATGGAATTTTCATTGCTTGAAGAAAATAAAACCTCTGTCACTTACTTGGGTTTTCTCTTATGTAAGGCTGATGTCAATACATTATTCTCATGTAGTTCATGTTATTCCATTTCCAGAGGAGTAAACCAAGGCACCTAGAAGCTAAGTGATGCCAAAGATCAGATACTAAGTAAGCTTCAAAGTCAAAGGAGGAACTCTGGTTTCTTGAGATTTTTTTTTTCCAGTGCTTTTTTCACTGTAACACAGCTAAAGCACTTATGGAGTAGTGAATTTCTTAACTGGACAATGTGGCCATTTTATTTTATCATTTTATTTTATTTCTTTTAACGTATCTTTGTGTCTTCTGGAAATAAGCATAGATCATGGACCCAGATTCTGGTACTGGAGTTAGAAAGAGGAAAGAAAAGTCTCCTGTTTGCATGGAGCTTATATTCTAATGAGTGGATGAATGAATGTGTGAATAATCAATACATTGCCTTCTTGTTCTTTCTGAATGACTGACTTATTAAATATGGTAATGACTTATTTTATTTTTCACACTTAGAATAGCACATTAACATGTCTACTTCCTGACCTCTTCCATTACACCAGTGAGTCATTCGAGGCCCAATGACATGAAATGTTATGTTCAAGGATATGCAGTTCCTGAAGAAACTTTAATATCAGGTGACAAGTTAGTATTTCCAAGATCTTGGAAAGAAGTCAATCCATTAGGATTCACATAACGAATTGGAGGATGAGTCTACTAGGTTAGCTGTAGTTGGAAGCTGAAAGGAGGCAGGACTCCTACTCCGTTACTGGGCACACGGTGGGGGAATGAATTTCATTCACTCTAAGCAGGCCAGTAGGAAACCAAAGCCACCAAAGAATGGCAGCTTCAGAATGTTTGTGAACTACAAGGTCTATACCCACCAAATTGTGTAGAAACAAAATGCTCTCTTTTACGTCAGAGCAATAGATAACCATCTGGGGACCAGAGGACCCAGAAGAGACTAACGCAGCAGGTGGATCCACAAAAAGCAGCACCCGTTGCAAGCTAGAGCACCAAACACCTCTTTGAGGTAGTGATTCAGGACACCATCGATCAGTCATGGGCAAAGTTGCTCCTTTAGAAGCTTCTCTGCAAAATGATAGCTTTTGTTAATGCTGAGTGCGAAGAAACTAACCAAAGCTGGGGTTTTAAGAAGTACTTAATCCTTAATGCAATAAATTAACAATATGGATCCAGTTCGATACTTCTTTTTCAAGGGCCAAATAAAGTTTAAATCAAATATTTCTCAGCTGTGCATGGCATAAAAATATCTCAACCACTTCCAAGTGCTTTCCTCTCAAGTATATCAATTCAGATTTCTAGGTTTTTTCTTCTTCCCCCAATTATGAAGAGACTGTAAATACCAGCACAGAATAACTACAGGAGACCCTCATGGGGAAACTTGTCTACATGAGAAGAAACTTCCAGAAGGTTTACTGCTTGTGTGATAAATTGAAAGTTCTTCTCACACAAAGAAAAGAGTCATTTTATAGAGATAGATGACATTAAAGCTAAATTTTAAGCAAATTCTTCATTTTATCTCATGGCACTTTTTGTGTACATCATTTACATGATTACAAAAGGAACGCGAGAGAACATTTTGAAGTTTAGGAAGTTTGTACTTAGGTATCATTATTCTTTATTAAAAATGAGATTTTCAGACTTATGAGAAATTAAGCTTTTTTATACATAGGGTATCATCTTCTATTTTCATATGAATTTCAATAATGCATAATGAAAAATTTTATTATATTTATTTCATATAAATATCATGGGAAATCACTATCTTAACATGGAGTCTGATATTGGGTACAAAATTCAAGCTTCATACTGTTGAATACTGCGTGCAGTATTAGTTTTCATTTTGAAAGGCAAACTCTCCTGTAAAAACGGTAAAATTTACCCTTATAAGAACAATGCTTAGACTTCCGGCTGCAGCGGGCTCAGTGCGGGTCCTACCGGACCAGAGCGCCCGGCCTCCCCATGTGGGATGGAAAATTCATTCGAGAGTCTGTAACGCTGCTCCACTAAAAGAAAAAGAGAAGCCGAAACGCTTTTTCAAGTGAAATCTTATGTACGACCTTGGAATGTAAAACAAATTTCTAGAAGGAGGACTTGGCCATGTTGAAATGTTATTTTGCTGCAACTATTTATCTTTAATTGGTGGTGGTAAAAAGCTGAAATACTCTCCCAACGAAGTGATGATTTGGGGTGACCTGAAAAATAACACTGTTGCTGAAATAGAATGTTCTGCAGAAGTCAAGACAGTGAAATTGCGGAGAGAATTGTGGTTGTTTTGGACTCCATGATGAAGGTATTTACATTCACACACGATCCCCATCAGTTGCATGTCTTTGAAACCTGTTACAGCCCTAAAGGCCTCTGTGTCCAGTGTTCCAATAGTAACAACTCCCTCCTGGCCTTCCCTGGCACACACACAGGCCACGTGCAGCCCGTGGACCTGGCCAGCACAGAGAAGCCACCTGCGGACATTCTGCACATGAGGGAGCCCTGAACTGCATTACAGTCAACCCACAGGGAACAAAAATTGCAACCGCTTCTGAAAAAGGGACCCTTATAAGAATATTTGATCCTTCCTTGGGGCATTTAATCCAGGAACTACGAAGAGGATGTCAAGCAGCTAATAGTTACTGCATTAATTTCAATCGGGATGCTTCCCTCATCTGTGTGTCTAGCGATCACTGCACAGTGCACATTTTTGCTGCCGAATATCCTAAAAGGAATATCCGGTTTAGCTTGGCGTCAGCCAGTTACTTTCCAAAATACTTCAGCTCCAAATGGAGTTTTTCCAAGTTTTGGGTTACCTCAGGTTCTCTGTGCATTTGTGCTTTTGGAACAGGGCCCATCTGTGCCTATCTGTGTAAAGGGCAGCTGCCTACAAAGCTGCCTATCTGTGTAAAGGGCAGCTACTACAAATTTCTCTTCGATCCCAAGGGGGAGTGCATCCAGAATGTCTATGCATGGTTCCTGGAAATGACTAATGACAAGCTGTGACTCCTCACCAGTAAGCGCAACAGCACTGCTGGCTGTGACCCCTCAGACTCCCAGGGCTGGTGCCCGCTCTCTGTGAGTCTCATAGGCCACAGGCTGCAAGGGCTCCCAGGGACCTTGGTCTGGAAGCCGTACGTGGTTGTCTGCTTTTCTTAGAAAGACTTCCCATTCCCAGGATTACAGAGAGAATTGTCATCGAGGCACCATAGTTGCTCAGCACTCGTGCGGACCACTGGCTGTCACCCATTTGCTCGCCCGCAGCGTTGGCTTCAGTGGCTCCACTGCACCTGCACACTTCCTGGGGCTCCGTGTAGACCTGGGCTTGGCTTGAGAGGATGGACTCATTGAGGTTTGTTTTTGTGACAGATCCCCTCATTTTCACTGCGTCTACAGTAGGGAAATGAACAAGGTGTAAATATGGTTCTTACATTACAAGCAGATTTAAATAGAACACCAGCAGCTTGCCTTAGAAAAGGAGAAAACCATTCCTTCTCCCATCTGAACTTGGAAAATAATGATATAACCTGTTAAAAGAACACAGTGTGGATGTTTCCCCTTGCTTAGCCCAGTCCCATGCTCTTCTCTGGCTGTGACATGGTTATCTATGCCCGCGTGTGGGCGTCCCATTCTCTCTGTTGGAGCCACTAGAATGCAGCCAACACCAGACCCACCCAAAAAGCAGAGCAGCCCACACTTTGGCTTGAGGAGTATGGGGGCTGGGTCTCTTGGTTAAATTCTGGGTAAAACTGAGTTTCCCTGCTATGCGTGGGGAACGAAGTCATGCATAGACTTTAAAAAGTAGTCATAGGCCGAATGTTTATGGCAGCACAATTCACTATTTCTAGGTTGTGGAAACAACCCAAGTGCCCGTCAATTCATGAGTGGATTGTTAAAATCTGGTATATGTTCACAATGGAATATTACTCAATTTTAAGAAATGACAGTGAGTTAGCACCTCTTGTATTATCCTGGATTAAGCTTGAGCCCATT
>CAUYMX010104728.1:0-12872 GCA_963573855.1 Lepilemur septentrionalis | reverse complement strand
TCATGTCCTTTGCCCACTTTTTGATAGGGTTGTTTGATTTTTCCTTGCTGATTTTCCTGAGTACTAAATAGATTATAGTTATCAGCCCTTCATCGGATGTGTAGCTTGCAAAAATTTTCTTCCATTCTGGAGGTTGTCTGTTTGCTCTCGTGACAGTTTCTTTGGCTGTCACTGCTGCTTTTCTATGGATAATGATTTCGGTGGAGTTTCAGAATATTTCCAAGAACTTCTGAACTGCTTAGAAAGAGAAAAAAAATAGGACTTGTACGATTGCTGAGGCACCAGATTCTATACTCATAGAATGAAATTGTCTCTATGTTTGGAATCCTGAGAGTATGTGAATAAAAATATGATGAGCAAGCAGTCTAGTTTTGACTGATGCCTCACATGAAAAGTCTTACTGATATTGAACTATTTTTGTGTGTATATTCATCCAGTTCAAGACGTTAGAATGTATAAATTATTTTTTATTCAGGAAGCCATTTTTCCGGTCTTAATTTTATATAATTAAGAACCAAATTTTGAAGGGAAATGTCAGAACTTCTCACTGGTCTTTCTTTAGCTTCTTGAATTAAATGACTATTTTTTTTTTTTCTACAGATAAAGATTCAAAAGAGCAGGTAACTTCACCTTTGGTTAATGTAAATAGAAAAACAAATTTGATCACCCTTTTCTTAACTCATTAAACTTTTGTAAGGCAATAGTTATAATAGTCATTGCTCTGTCATTTTCTACTTTTTCTTTTAGTTCCAAGTCAATTTAGAGAGCATTTGGAGTGTTCATGTGCATATGTAATTGTCATATTCTTAAACAATGAGTTTTCAACCAGTGATTAACTAGGTCAAGTTATCAGCAAGATGAAACCCTAAACATCCTCTGAGATGTTTTAAAAAAGCTAATGTGCACTTTAAACCTTAATTAAAGGACTGTGTAGATAATGCTTAAATCACTCAAACATGAGCTGTAATCAAAGCATAGAAAACTCAAACTGCATCACATCAGGAAACATACTATTACAGATACAACTAACAGTATTGCTATTATTGCCCCGTCTTGACTGATAAAGCAACCAAGGCATAGAAATATCCAAATAACTTGAAATATTTCCAAGGCTAGAAAATGGTGAGTATGGACGTTTAAGCCCAGAGACACCCTGAGCCAGAGATTTCAGCCTAACCACTGTGTTGTTTTATAAATTGCAGCATCTTAAATAACGAAGAAACTAACAGGACAATCTATATCTAACCTAAATACCATTATTTCAAAGTCCAAATTTCATCTACTTCAGGCGCTAGATTTAAGACTCCAAAGATGATTTAACTGATGAATAAATATACCCTCAGTGAGGAGGAAGGGGATGAAGTCCTACCAAATCTTTTGTATTTGGGGACAATATATAAACAAGAAATAACAACTTACAACAAGCAATTTTATGGATTACCATGAGCTTATCACATTTGACTTGTATTTGATTTAGGCTAACTAGGATGTGGCTATTGATATAATTATAAAGATACTTAATTTGTTAGTTTTCAAATATTTCCAAGAACTTTAGAATTGCTTAGGCACTGGGGGAAAAAAGTAGGAATGATCATTACACATTTAATAGCTTCTATGCTCACAGTGTGAAACTCTGTATTTTTGTAATTCTCAGAGTGGCTTGACATCTAAAATATTCACAGGGATGCTGGAAGAAATGCATTTGTACAGGTAAATTGAAGTCAAGTTGTGATGATATTAATATCTAGATTAGGACTTCAAAAACATAGTTTCATCTTTGACTTCTCCTTCCTCCAGCCAGTCATTGGGTGCCTTAAAATGTTTCTCACAAACAACAACAAAATGCTCTTCTTTTCACATTTCTAGTCACATTTTCAGTGCAGTCCTCCATGCTTTCTCTGTAGGTGCCAGTGCATCTTCTTCACAGACTCTCACTGTCATGTACCTAGCCATTCCCAACATTATTTTCTTAATCACAGCCCAGCTACATCTTTCTGCCTCAAAAACTTTCACTAGATTTCCAACCTTAATTTTCCAGTCATATTAAATATAAGATATACCTTAATCCAGGTATCAATACCCTCACAACTTGACTTCAACTTACCTGTGCAACCTCATTTTTTCCATTATTTTGTGAATGTTGTAGATGTCAAACCACTGTAAGAATTATAAACATACAGTTTCACACTGCGAGCCTAGAAGTGATTATACTAGCATTATAATGATTGTTCTCCACTTTTTGTCCAGTGTGTAGACAATTCTAAAGTACTTGGAAATATCTGAAAACTACTGAATTAATTATCTTTATATCTATAGTTATGTCTGTATTTCCCAAATCAAATGATAGTTAAACATGATAATCTCAAGGCAGTCTATAAAACTGCTTGTGGTAATATTATAAGTGATTATTATGTCTAGTTTATACATTTTCCCCAAATATAGATAATCTGGTGAGACTTTGTCCCCTTTTTCTGAAATGAGAACATATTCATTTGTCCATTAGGAAGCTTTGGAAAAGACTTGAATCTAGCATGTGAAGAGGATGAAATTGAGATGACTGTCTTGGCATTCTCAGAATATGTAGGACAGGAGGAGATTGTTCAGGGAGGGCAGAGGATGAGTTCAGCCATTTCCATGTTTGTTGATTTAAGGTTGTAATAAGGCAGCAAGGTGAAGATATCCATAAACAATGGCCAACACTGGTCTGAAGTTCTGGAAAGAGCTTGGTTGGAAAGGCACATTTGGATAACCTCCATGGAGAGCATAGCTGAAGTCTCAGATGCAAATGAAAATGTTAAGGGAGAAAGATTAGAAAACAAAATGTATTAAAGGTAGAAACTTTGAAAAAACCGTAACAGTAGAGGAACCATAGCAAAGAAGATGGAAGAGTATTATTAAGAAGTAAAAGAGTGGTAAGAAATAACACAGGAGAGCCAATGGATGAAATATGAAAAAGAGTATGGTTAGTCCTTCAGGGAAGCCATGGAGAAATGCCTGGTGATTTTGAAGGTCCTGGGTAACATTTAGAAACAGATTTTGTATAGAATCATATAATCAGAACTCATGTGGCAAAAATTATGAAACATATACTTAATGGGAAAAAGCAGCCTTTATTGATTATTCTTTGAAGAAGTTTAGTAGTGGAGTAAGACAGAGAGGCTATTTTGAAGGGTAAATGGAGTTCAGGAAAAGTGCTTTACTTGTTTTGTTTTTATTTATTGATGGAGTATACGGTTTGTTTATATGTGAGTAGGGGTATTCACAGGTTGCATCCTGCATGTGTTTAAGGAAATTTTAAAAATGAAAACAAAACAGTGGATAATGAGAGTTTGATAAGCGAATATATAATATAATTGATGGAACAAGATCCTGAAACACAAGGAAGAAACTGAAGTTCGTGAGCCTAAAATCAGAATAGCTTTTTCTCAAACTTTACAGCAGAGAAAGAAAAATTTTTCAATTGGTTTTATCTCCTTTACATTTAGATTTTTAAATTTAGGCTACGAATGTTGTAAGAAAGGGAAAATGAATAATGTTTTTGATTGTTTCATTGCAGACATTTCTTTATCAGAGTAAGCATAGTTCCAGACTTTTTTTGCATGATCTTTCATTCATCGACTTGCTCGTTCATTTGACAACTTTTACAGGGACTCTAGCATGGTTTACATGCTATACTAGAGAGAAAAATACATAGTTTGGGACTCAAAAAGTTCACTGTCTTGTAGCTTAAAATAACCAACAGTTACAATGCAGAGAAGATACTGACACAGGAATGAAGACATTATCTCATGATCTGTGGAAGTTCTTTGTACTAGTAAAATACTATGCAGCCAAGGTTTAAGATGATGTCTCTAGGGAAGAAACGTGTTTTGGGGAAAAGCCACTGGATTAGGTGAAAAGTAGTTTATCAGTGATCTTAAAAGCAAGTGGTCTTCATATAATTGTATCTCCCCTCTAATTTTGTTAGTGTCATCTTCCAGCCATTCCCATTGTTATTGTTGGACAAATTCTAACATGTTAGGAAGTTTATAAAGTTATTTACAGTGAACAAATATATTTTTGAGTAGTCTCATAATGTGTAAAATGAGCCTGCCTCAGTAGTCAAACACTCCAGTTTTATGACATCCTTTACATATAGTAAGGCCTGCTTTATCAGACCATCAATATATGGCTTGTATGTGCTGTGAAGCACTAGGCCAAATGCCATGTACTTTCTGCTATAGAATATCTGGGTTATTGATGCTGTATTTGAACAAAAAGAGGAACAAAGATGCAAATCAACAAACAGAAAAACACACCCTGGAACATCTTAATGTAATAAGAAACTTCTACTATTACATAGAAATAATTGGATCTTTCAAATATTTCTCTGGGCCTCAACAATATTCACATAAGATAGATAAACAGACAGATGGGGATAGATAGATGAATTATTCCAGAAGTAATTTAATAGGACACATAACGTATTAGAGCTGGTAATGACTTACGCAGAAATTATCTAATCTAGCTTCTTCATCTTACAGGTGAAAAACTGAGGTGAGGAATTGGTGGAGTAAATGGGCTAGAATCTAGTTCTCTTGACCCTAGTATATTTTTTTCAGTAATATTTAGTCCTTAGTTAAAAAAAGAAGTTTTTGCTAAATTAAAAATTCTTGATAAGATAGTATTCAGTAGCTTGTCATATAACTATCTGTTACTTCTCTATTTGCCACTCACCACTAGAGTGGTAATTTTCTTTATGGGCAGTGGTTACACTTTATTTCTTTGTGTTCCAGTACAAGTACAATTCCTAAAACACAGTTGATAGTTACAAAATATTAGTACAAATGAATGAATAATCCATCTTTTCCAAATTCTCTACTTAAAGTTCCAACCAGTGTTACCAAGTAAAGACTTATCAGACAAAGAAGGCTCTCCCTGCTCTCTGTTAGATTCTTGGTCCCACAAGGGTTTGCTCTCAGAAGATAATGGATGACCCAGGGCTCAGTGCTTCTGCATAACGTAAGGTAGCCCTGATGTCTCAGAAACATTTCTGAGGAACATAGTCTCAAGTGGTGTAGAACGGACGTTAAGAGTAGACCTGCTGACTATTTGCAGTGACAAGGAGGAGGGAAGATGGGAGGTGTATGGGATGGATCCAAGCCTGGGAACACTGATTTAGATCCTGCCAAAATAACCTGCGTGTTTCATAATTTTCCTGATGCTAAAACCAGGACTCTGACTTAGAGAGATGGGGGATGAATCTGGTTTCATTCCCCACTGTCCTCTGCCTTCCAACCTCCATTGCGACAAATATCTTGAATTGAACCACAGACAATCCTGTTAGGAAGAGACTGATGATGATATTTTATTTTACTGAGGAGAGAATTGAAACATGGGAAGTTTAAATCATTTACTCAAGGGTAAAATCACTTAAGTGTGATTACAGTACTCACATCAATGTGCTGCTCTGCTTTCCATGTATATAGCTGAACCCACACCAATGTAGCACTCCGTCCTCTATGTTACTAAATTTAATGAAAACCTATCCTTAAATAGTCGTGTGAATAGTGAACAAGAGTTGTCCTTATATCTAAATGAATCAAGGAACCACTCTAGTAAACCTCTCTCAGAATTATCAGTAGTTAAAAATATTTAAAGCCCTCCTTTATTTAATATAATTTTATTTTCTAGTGCTCTGTGAATGCACAAGAAAATAAAATGTTAAATTGCCCATGATGCTTAATAATATTCCAAAGTAGTTTTATTAAAAAGTATATTACAGGTGCTTCTCTTACATGTATTCTTTTATCTGATTAAATGTTTAAAGAGCCACTGTTTGAAATGATGAACTTTCCAGAGACACCTAAATATCTTCTTGCTTTAAAAGAATATTACAATGAGAAAGTTGTTTAAAAAATATCTAGGGATTGCATTCTGAAATGACAACTGATAAACTGCTTTGTTTTGCTCTTCTTTCTTTTTTTTAACCCAAAGACTATTTATACATTGTATAGATTTTTCAATACATTTTTCTCACATCTTAAAGATGATATTTTTTATTTTACTTACCAATTGCAAATTAAGCAAAAAGGGAAAATAGACATTTTCATCAAGTCCTCAATTCTTCCCATGATGATGGCTACCAGCTACATTAAAAATGTACCTTTAAAAACAGTGGTTGACTCCAATGAGAAGTAAAAAAAAAAGCTGTATTATCGTATTATTTTAGGCACTACTAAAAGTTGTTTACATTGTCAAAAGATTAAATATTTATTAAATTATGAAATTTATTAGGCATCAGCCTAACTCACAGCAACCTCACACTCCTGGGCTCAAGCAATCCTTCTGCCTCAGCCTCCCGAGTAGCTGGGACTACAGGCATGCGCCACCATGCCTGGCTAATTTATACATATATATATATATATATATATATATTTTTTTTTTAGTTGGCCGATTAATTTGTTTCTATTTTTAGTAGAGACAGGTTCTCACTCTTGCTCAGGCTGTTTTTGAACTCCTGACCTTGAGTGATCCTCCGGCCTCAGCCTCCCAGAGTGTTAGGATTATAGGCGTGAGCCACCACGCCTGGCCTCTAATTATTTCTTAAATGTATATTTGCAACCACAGATATGATATTCTTACTTCACCAAATGGAGTTAAACTTAGGCCATGTCCCAGGCATCTTTGGAACTACTAAATACCTACTAAATACCAAAGAATGCTTTGGCTAAGCTTTGCAGTTTGCCTTTGTGATATCCTCACCAGTCCCCAAAGAGTAAGCTATATGGGTGTTGTTTGTTATAAAGAATTAGGGATCCAAATTTGTAGGTTCAAGTATTGCCTCTGATGGTATGTGATCTTGGACAGATCTCTTAGTCTCTCTGAGCCTGAGTTTGTGCATTAATTATTATTGGGTTGACAGTACTTACCTATATTTGATACCCACACTTGTGAGTTTCAAATGAGCCTTTGCATGCAATAAAGCTTTGTCAACTGTGACCTGAGGCACAACTGTCACCTATTGTTTCAAATTCAAAAGACGTGAAAAAAAAATCCACAGCTCTCTCCCTCCCTCCTACTCTCCCTCCCTTCTTTTGTCTTCTGTGCTTCTAGAATTCATCACAGAAGAAAATAAGGAAACCAATAGTTCAGAATCAAAGAGGTTCTGTTAAAGAAAGAGCAAAAATCAAGATTCAAAAAGTACCTTAAGCACTCAAAGAAGCAGAAAATTCTAACAGCCACAGGCAAATTGTGCCCTCTGAGGAGCCTAGATTCTAGAAGAAAGAAGAGAGCAGTCTTGTGAAAGAGGAAACAAAGGCTTTTCAAGTACTCTGGAATCACTTGAAGACTGGGATATTACCCTGGCAAAGTTATTAAAGTTGATTTACCATTTACCCTAAAGGGCCACCTGAGGACAGCTGGCTACCTGCCCTTAAGTTACATTTATTTTTAAAAACATAGTTTGAAAAACGCTAGTAATCAAAGACTTACAGGACCAACTTTTTGTTTGTTTTGCTTTTGATAAAGATCATTGAAGGAGGTTTAAAATGTTGGTTCATAATATGCAAAGGAATACCACCCATTTGCTTGCCACACTGAAATTGCATTGTATAATATGTAGTACTTTTCCCTCCTCTGGGTTATTTAGAATTATTAACAAGTTGGATAGCTAGCCATATTTTCAAAGTGGTTAACAATGAACTTCTAATTTAAATACCTGTAACATTTATAATATTGACGTCACTTTATGTTGGTTTACTGCTCAAAGCTTCTTTAGATATCAATGATGTTTTAAAAATACTTTAAAAATATTTATTTAAATAATTGAAATTGGTTACAAAACGTACAATGAGGAAAAGTATTTATACTAGTATTGAGGTCAAAGTGTTAAGAAACTCTGTTACAAGACAAAGTGTGCCTGGAAGGCCTTGCTTGGGAAAGTGGTGCTTTATAGCATAGCATCTGATTTTGTGTGTTTGTGCCAAGGGTTTTTCCTTTCTGTGTTTTTTTTTTCCCCCTTTTTATAGGCGGCCACAATAGTGACATGTTTAATATTGATGAGTTTGACCTCCTGGGAGTTACAGTATATGCACCCTTTTTGAATACAAATGTTGTTTAATTTATATGGAAAACACATAGAATTTGGAGATTAGCATTTTAATCAATTCTAATCTCAGTATTTTCTGCCTCCCCCACCTCTCCTTTTTCTGTCAAAAAAAAAAAAGTTCCATAAACCACCTTTGGAAATGACAGCTAATGTCCTCTCTTGGACAAGCGGGGTCTGTGTGCAACGTAAAAGCAGCATCATGTGTAGTAACCTTTCCTAAACCATATGTTCAATCGCATTAACAGTGTTCAGGGGGATGATCAATTATTTAAGAAACAGAACAATCCATTTATTTGACAAATATTTACTGAAGAGCCATGCAGAGGCAGGCAGGGGGTTGTACATGTGGCCGTGAAATGATGGCCCCTCTCTAATTTGGAATTTGGCTTCAGATTTTCCCCGTGTAAAATTTCTTCTTTTTTCTTGAACTTTTCTCCTGGCAGGTGCAGGCGCTTTGAAGTTCTCAGTGCATCTTCCAGCTGATGGGCTCTTCTGGCGGGGACGATGCATTCCATTCGCACGGTGGAAGTTAAAGTCCCCAAGATAGAGGAAACGTTTTTCGCGCCCAGGTTCTGCGAGGAGCAGAGCGGGGCCCGAGGGGGCGGCGGCGGCGGCCGGCGGGGGGCCAGGCCCGCGCCGCGTCCCGAGCAGCCATTGGCGGGCGCCGCGCGCTGCACTGAGCATGTTCGCGCCCCGCCGGCCCCGAGCCGCAGCCGCAGCCGCAGCGACGGCGGCCGCCGCGCATTATGCAAAGCGGCGGCAGATGCGAGCCGGGCCGGCCGGGCGCGCGTCAGCCTTTCCTCCCAGCGCCTCGCCGCGCCGCCTGACTCGCCCCGGAGACTCCCGCGGCCCGGGCCCGGGGCCGAGGAGGGCCGGGATGGCCTGAGTGCCCGGGGCGCGGCGGCGCAGCGGCGGGGTTGCAACATGGGGAACCAGGACGGGAAGCTGAAGAGGAGCGCAGGTGATGCCTCGCACGAAGGCGGCGGCGCCGAGGATGCTCTGGGGCCCAGGGATGTGGAAGCCACAAAGAAGGGGAGCGGGGGCAAGAAGGCACTGGGCAAGCACGGCAAGGGGGGAGGGGGCGGCGGCGGGGAGCCCGGCAAGAAGAAGAGCAAGTCGGACTCCAGAGCCTCGGTGTTTTCCAACCTGCGGATCAGGAAGAACCTGTCCAAGGGGAAAGGCGCGGGGGGGTCCCGCGAGGATGTGCTGGACACCCAGGCCCTGCAGACCGGGGAGCTGGACAGCGCTCACTCCCTGCTCGCCAAGACCCCGGACCTCAGCCTCTCGGCGGACGAGACGGGCCTGTCGGATACCGAGTGTGCGGATCCTTTTGAGGTGACCCGTGCAGGGGGTCCTGGGCCTGCTGAGGCTGGGGTCGGCGGCCGGGCGGTCCCTGAGGATTTGGAAACTGCAGCGGGGGCGCAGGATGGACAAAGGACCAGTTCGGGTTCGGACACGGACATCTATAGCTTTCACTCTGCCACAGAGCAAGAGGATTTGCTTTCAGACATCCAGCAGGCGATCCGCCTGCAGCAGCAGCAGCAGCAGCTGAGGCTCCAGGCCTCCGAGGAGCCTGCAGCGCCCCCCACCGCCACCTCCCCTCAGCCTGGGGCCTTCCTGGGCCTGGACCAGTTCCTGCGGGGGCCGAGCGGCGGGGCTGTGGAAGCCCGGGACTCTGTGGACACCGAGCAGGCGCCGTCCGCGCTCTCCGACCTGCCCGAGAGCCGGGTCGCAGAGCCCCCAGTGCCCGAGCAGCCGCGGTCCCCGGGCGGCCTCCTCTCCTCCGAGGCGCCCGGCCTCCTGGGGGCCCAGCCCGCGGCCGAAGACTCGCCCTCGTCCACGGCCTTCCCGTTTCCCGAGGCCGGGGCGGGGGAGAGCGCGCCCGGAGCCCCCGTTCGGAGGGCTGGGGACACGGATGAGGAGGGCGAGGAGGATGCTTTTGAGGATGCCCCCCGAGGCTCTCCCGGCGAGGAGTGGGGCCCGGAGGTGGGAGACGAGGCCCCGCAGAGGCTGGAGGGGGAGTCGGAGGAGGGGGCGCGAGGGCCCCGCACCCCCACTGCCGCCTCCCTGCCCGGCAGCCCCTCGCCCAGCCCGCGCTGTTTCAAGCCCTACCCGCTCATCACCCCCTGCTACATCAAGACCACCACTCGGCAGCTCAGCTCGCCCAACCACTCCCCATCCCAGTCCCCTAGCCAGAGCCCCAGGATCAAGAGGCGGCTGGAGCCCTCCCTGAGTCGGGGGCCCAGAACTGCCCAGGCCTCCGCAGCCGCTCGGGCCAAAAAGCACCGGGCGGACGGCGGCCTTGCGGGCGGCCTGAGCCGCTCTGCCGACTGGACCGACGAGCTGGGCGGCCGCTCGCCCGGGCCGGGAGGCTCTGCGCACCTGCTGGAGTGCGAAGTGGCCGCGGAAGGCGGCGGCGGTGGGGTGTCCCCGGCACCAGCCCCCAGGGCGTCCGGGGCGCCCGCGGCTGCAGATGGCTTCCAGAATGTGTTCACAGGTGAGCGCACCCTGCTGCCGGCCTGCAGGTCGCACGTCGCCTGCCAATCAGGGCCTTCCGCCACCCTCCCTCCCTGGGCTCTGAAAGGCTGTGACCTGCTAGTGGCGGCAGGTCTCTTCTTCCTAAGGAATCCTGTTCTTCCCACCTAACCCCTTCGGTGAAGTGCCCTGGACGTGTGCTTGTTGGTTTCTGTTTTCTTACAAGGTCTTGAAGGAAACAGCTTAGTTGTGTCTGTCCTAAGTCATCTCAAGAAAAGGATGCTCTGTCCATTTATTTAACCGAACATCTGCTGTTCTCTCTGTTCAGGGTCACGCCAAGCAGATAAAACTTCTTTTTTGCCTTGTTAGCTAAACCATCATTCTTCTCTTTCTCTCCTCATCACCGCAGTATTAAAAAGAATAAAATGGTTCATCGTCTTTTTGCGAGGGTCGGTGTTGGAGGCACAAATCATTTATTCCAGTACTATCCAAAGGCGATCTCTGACCGCTCTAACACATACGTGTAGGCAGGTGTATGTAAATGTAGACATACACATGTAACATGTAGCTCCTATCTTGCAGCAATCAGGGTTCTACTACTTAGTGAAATTAAGTGGTCACTTCCGTTTGCTCATGCAAGCAAATCTGATATGCACTATTAGAAAATTAATAAATAAATAGAATAGTAGCGATAATTTTCATTTGGTTTCATGATCCAGTCAGAACAGGCTGTAGTTCGGAGGTAGTGAAGGCAATTGAGAGGGCCAAAAGCACCCCGGGTCCAACTGATACCTCTCCTGCTTAGCGTTTGTTACAGACTCTCACACTCAGGGCAGCATAAAGCACAGCTAAAGGATCAGTTGACTGTGGTCAGTCTCGAGTAGTAGAATGAGTTTATCCTTGCTTACCAGCTTATAGGTCCCAAGGCCTTACCCTAAGAGCCCACTGGTAAAGTTTCAATTTGTTTCCCATTTACTTAACATCTACTTTTAATTACTGAATGCAATAGAGTGTTAGGGTTTAATGAATAGGAAAGAAGGAAAAGAAAACTTATGTGAGTGTTGGTAGGTTTGTGATAAATATTTGATTAAAAAATTCAAGTGCAATATGAAAATTTTAAAATCTATTATTTTAATAAATATGTTATCTATAAGACATTACATGAATTTTCTCAGTGAGGACAGCTACTTTTTAGCTGGCTAAATGCTATTAATGTGGTAGCTACTTTTATTGACCACATTTTTATTTACATATATGGGCTTTTATTTGGCTCTTGTAGAATCTTATACTTAAAAGTAGATTTTTCTATTCATTTCACATGCTCTTTTTTCTTCTTTTCCACCCTTCTCAACTATATAGATTCGGTTAAAAGGAATGTCTGTATTTTTATACCCACTAGATAAATTATAAGAAACATACAAAACAACAACAAAGAAGACATTTTTGATGGATGAAGATTGAAAAGTTCTTCTGTTAATTTTTGTGAATTTAATGTTGGTGAGCAGTCATGTATTTTCTCTTTAGGTAACATTCATTTATAAATTTTTCTAAAAATGAAAATAATTCACCATCAAGATTATTGATCATTAACATTAATGATTGATAATTTTAATGTAGCATAGGCTTTGGAAATTTATTCATTTAGCAAATATACATGTATATTTGCATATATATACACATATCTGTATATACATGTACATGTAGATATATATGTGTGTATATACGTGTGTGTGATGTATGTACATATATATTTTTATATATAATGGGCAGCCACATTGTGCCAGGCAATATGCTGGATGGTAGGTAATACGCAGACCATTACGTTATGGTTCTGCCTTTCCACGGCTCACTGACTAAATGAAGAAGTGACATGAAATAAATACAGTGCGCAGTGTGCAGAGAACATAAAGGATGCAGTGGCTGGCTTATCTCCTTGGCAGGGGGTGAGGAAAGAAGACTTCACAGAGGAGGATTGAATAGAGTCCTGGAAAATCACAGGACTCTAAATAGGTTGATAGTTTGTTTTCTGTTTTTTTTTTTTTAAAAGTGTATTCTTGAAACTTGCATTTTATTTTAATTTCCTAAGTATTTCCAAATTTGAAATTTGGGACTCTTAAAGGAGTCCTGATGAGGAAGCATCTGGGTTTTGTTGACCTCTCAGGCAGATTTTTTTTTTAATTGGGTAGAGAAAAAGTGCAGAATTAGTCATTTTAATGTCAACATCACCTACTTTGTATTTGATGGTTGGATATCACTGGTCGGTGATCAGCAGATAAATTTGTTGTGTAGCATCTTCCAGGTATTTATC
>CAUYMX010104724.1:0-18369 GCA_963573855.1 Lepilemur septentrionalis | reverse complement strand
CTGCCTCAGCCTCCCAAGTAGCTGGGACTACAGGCATGCGCCACCATGCCCGGCTAATTTTTTCTATATATTTTTAGTTGGCCAATTAATTTCTTTCTATTTTTAGTAGAGACGGGGTCTCGCTCTTGCTCAGGCTGGTCTAGAACTCCTGACTTTGAGCGATCCTCCTGCCTTGGCCTCCCAGAATGCTAGGATTAAATGTGTGAGCCACCGTGCCCAGCCAACTTTTTTAAACCTTTTTTGGTCAACAATTAAGACACAAACACACAAATTATTAGCCCAGGTCTATACAGGGTCAGGATCATCAATATCACTGTCTAGTGTTGTCCCACTAGAAAAGTCTTCAGGGGCAATAACACACATGGAGCTGTCATCTCCTGTGATAACAATGCTTTCTTCTGGAATACCTTCTGAAGGACCTGCAAGAGGCTGCTTTACAGTTAACTGTTTTTTTTTTAAATACGGACTACACTCTAAAATAATAATAAATAGTAAATACATAAATCAGTAACATAGTTATTATCAAGCACTATGCCCTGTATATACTGTACATGTTATACTTACATGACTGGCAGTGCAGCAGGTTTGTTTACATCAGTATCACCACAAACACGTGAGTAATATGTTGGCCCTATGCTGTTACCTTAGCTACTATGTCACTAGCAGACAGGAATTTTTCTGCTCCATTATAATCTAATGGGACCACCATCATATACCTGGTCTATTGTTGACCAACACATCATTATGTAGCACATGACTGTATACAGTTTATGTCACAGCATTTTCTCCAAAAGTAGTAATTTTTATAACTTTCCAAATTTTCTACAATGAATGTGTATTACTTTAGTAGTCATAAAACAAAGCAATGTTGTGATTTTTTAAAAAGCACATCTCTGTGATAAAATGTCTTGAAAGATATAATTTTTTTAATTAATTTTTTTTTGTAGAGACGAGGGTCTCGCTATGTTGCTCAGGCTGGTCTCAAATTCTTGGTCTCAAGCAATCTTCCTGGCTTGGCCTCCCACAGTGCCGGGATTACAGGCATGAGCCACCACACCCAGCCTGAAAGATACATATAAATATATATATATATTTTTTTGAGACAGGGTCTCACTCTGTTACCAAGGCTCAAGTGCAATGGTGTCAGCTTACTGCAACCGAAATTCCTGGGCTCAAGCGAGTCTCCTGAGTAGCTGAGACTACAGACATATGACCTTATACCTGGTTAATTTTTTTTGATAGTTTTTGTGTAGTTTTTTTTTTTTTGAAACAGGGTCTTGCTCTGCCATCCAGGTTGGAGTGCAGTGCCATGATCATAGTTCACTGTAACCTCATGCTCCTAGGCTCAAGGGATCCTCTTGCCTCAGCCTCCCAAGTAGCTAGGACTTCAGGCATGTGCCACTATATCTGGCTGATTTTTTAAATTATTGTCTTACTATACAACAGTTTATGTTTTTGAAAGTTGGTTGCTATTTGCCCCATTTTATGGATGAAGCTACTGAAACTCAGAGAGGGTAAGTAACTTGCTCAGTGTACAGGCTAATGACTGGAGACCAGAATTCTTTGGCCTGTTTCCAAAAAAAAAGTGGGGGCAATAAACACATGAAAAGATGTTCACTATCACTAGCTGTCAAGGAAATGTAAATTGAAGCCACAATGAGATACTATGTTCCACCTACTAGGATGACCATAAGACATATGATAACAAATGCTGGTGAGACTACAGAGAAAATAGAACCCTCATACACCACTGGTGGGACTAAAACATGGTGCAGCTGCTTCAGTAAAGAGCCTGGCAATTCCTCAAAAGGTTAAACACAGAGGTACCATATGGCTCAGCAATTCCACTGCTAGGTATATATCCAAGAGAAATGAAAACATATATCCACATAAACAGCTGTACATGATTGTTCACAGCATCACATCATCATTCACAGTAGCCCCAAAGTGGAAACAACCCAAATGCTAATCAACTGGTAAACGGATAAGCAAAACGTGGTAGGTAGATCTATTTTGAATATAATTCAGCAATAAAAAAAAAAAGAAGTACTGTTAAATGCGATAACACAGATGAACTTTGAAAACATTAAGTTAAGTGAAAGAGGGCAGCACAAAGGACCACATATTGTCTCATTCCATTTATAGAAATATCCAGAACAGGCCTATCCACAGAAATATAAAATAGACTGGTACCTGCCTAAGGCTGGGGGAACACATGAGATGGGGGATGACTGCTAAAGGGTATGGTTTTTTTGGGGGGGGGGCGGTGATGAAATGTTCTGAAATTGACTGCAGTGATGGTTGAACTACCCAAACCTTTGGATTATGTACTTAAATGAATAAATTGTATGGTAGGTAAATTACATCTCAAAGCTGTTACACTTAAGAAAAAACTGTATTACAGACATTCTGGTTTTTATCTTTACCTCAAGATAACCAAAAAAGTTGTAAAACAACCTATTACAAGAAGAAATTTTCCACTTGGCAGATTTATTGACAGTAAATCAAATGTTGGGTTCTATTTTCACATACCTCCTATTTGTAGCTCTGGACAGCCCATTCGTCTCATCTGTGTGCTGACAGACTCAATCTCTTGAACAAGTGGCACTAATATTGTCTCATTGATCCACTAGGAAGAAATGAAGTACAGACTTTGCGTATTTAATTCCAAAGTATTTCTCAAATAATTATTTTCCTTTTTACAAGCAACTCTAAGAATTTTTTTACTATCCTTTACTTGAATATTAAGAGTCATAAAGTACAGTGAAAGAGAATGGAAGTAGCAGCTACCTGAAGTCAAGAGCTAAGTAAATATGCTCTTGGAGTGTAAATTAATTAAGTTATGATCTTAAATGACATGTCTGTTTTTTCCTGAAGAAAATATAAAACTTTATCCCTGGGTATAGAAAAGTGGGAAGAAAAAAAAAAGAAAATATAAAACTTAGCTATACGTTAAATTTTTATTCAAATGTTTTTTATATTACACTTGAAGGATAATCTTCAGTTTACATTTCCAGGGTAATTACTCACACATTTATTAACATAGTATTTGTACTGGTTTGTGATAACAAAGATAGCTTTTCAAACTAATACAACTGATTAACTCTCAGCAGGCTCACCTAGTTCCCTAATCACAGAGATTTATCGCATTTGAAACTGGTTTGTAAATATTACAATATTATTTTAGGACTAGAAATTTCAAATTCCTTTTCCATGGCTAATATCAAACTAATTCTGGGATGTGAAAAGACTGTCTAAGCAAACTCCTTGTCTGGTTTGTGTGTTACTGCTTTGTGTGTGTGTTTGTAGCAACTTCGGTCACCACTTCTGTTTCTATGCTTTTGTTTAACCACAAAACGAATTGCTCAAAAGATGTTTCAGATGAAAAACAAGTCCACAATTCCTTATAAACAATTTTGAATTTAAAACTTCTGAAATTAAAGTTTTTTTGTAATCCATTTAGCAAGCAAAACTTAATATATTGGTAAGACTTGAACTGAGTTCACAAGAAGCTACTTACAAATTTTACTGCACTTAGTATGACTGTTCATATGCTTTGTTATGAAAATATTAATGTAGTCCATTACTGGGTACTAACTAGACTCTGCTAGTGGTGTTACAAAACATATGGTACAGGTATACACATATTGCTTTTTTAAAAAATCCAAAAAACTCTAAATTTCAGAACATGTTAGCCTAAAGAACTCAGATGAAGAATAATGTTTGTATTTTTCTAAGGGGCTGATACTCCTGACCAAGCTTTTATATTTTAAATATACTAACATTTTTAGACTAGCCTATAACTGAAACTACAACAGATTACAGTTGCAGGACATCATTTTACTCCTTCATTCTTCCAACATTTATTACATGCATCCTACTTGCCAGCCACTTTTTGGCTGCAGCAAAACTATTTAAGGTGTCCAGGAGAGAGAGCTAGGCCTTACCCTCAGAAATTGTAACTGAGTAGGTCTGGGGTTGGGCTCGGGAATTTTTATTTTTAAAATGCTGTCTAGGTTTCTGGTTCAAGAAAGCAGGCCACCATTTTTACCCTCCCCCCCACCTCCGATGCCCTATGTAAACTATAGTAAAATAATAAAAACAAGCACAAGTGATTTCAACACAGTTCTAGAAGACACAGAGTGGCTAGATGAGTGTTCAGGGATGTAAACAGTAGAAGCAGCAGGGTTTACAGAACATAAGTGGAGCTACCTGTAGTGAAGGAGGGAGCCAATCAGCCCAACAGACCTGCGGATACAACACGATGGTACTACAGAGATTGGGATAAAGAGGTAGAGTTGGAAACAAAGGAACGAACCAACTTTGTATATGGAAAAATTGACCTCCAGGTCAATGATTCGAGAGGGTTCTTCTCTAGAAAAACTGAAATTACATATGTTCTGAAGTAGCTTCAAACACATATTGTCTTATTTCTCTAACTTTTAAGTTTTCTGAGGGCAAGGACTCCATTTTTGTTTCCTTCACAAATCTAGGTACATGATCTGACTGACAGAAAAGCTCTTCGGAAAATAAAATTGAAAAGTTGGAAAAGAGAAGATCTTAACTAAACATCTTGCTCCTTTATCTTTTCAAAATACGTTGATTTACTAAAAATAGAGGGTGGGAAATCCCATGAAAATGGACACCATAAGGTAAATGTCATGTTTATCCCTATAAATGTACCATTCACACTGCACTTTTAATAACAGTTAATTCTAATATCCTATTTAACAATTAACAAATCTAACTGATAGTCTAATAACATGCTTTGCATACTGAGGCACTAATTGTCCAAAGAATAATGTCAGAACTTACATTTCTAAACTTAGCTGTCCATGAATCCATATGATCAAGAAGTTGTCTATTCATAGTCACTCTTGCCCAAACCTATCAGAAATACATCATGTATAAAATGAACAATCAGTGAGGAAAAATGCTGCCAAAGCATCATTCCTCCCCTTAATCTAAAAAAATATGATGAACTTTGAAAAAAATCTTCACAAATATCCATATTCATCTGGTTAATATTCAATAATTTTATTACCCACTTAAAGTTGCTGTTCACACACAGATATATCTTTAAAAGTTCCTTATATTAGTATGTTTAAAGAATGTTTTTATTGCTTCTAAGAACAAAATTAAAATCCCATATTTGGTATTACAGTGATGGAGTTATAGACTGACAAATGTTCTAATCCAAATGTGTTTTACAAGCAAGAGTCTTGTGTATGTTAAGTACAATTAGATACCTGAGAGCCTTTTGATAATGCATATAGAAAGATGTTTCAGGTGGGGCACTAATGTCAACTATGTGTCGCAAAGTAAAATGTACAGCATAATTTAGTTTTAGGTACACAAAGTAAGAGAGGAGCTCTTCCAGTGTTTAATGTGTGCCAGATTTACATTTCTATACAGTAAAAGTAAAGATTACAGAAAAAATGTCCCCGAAGTTGAAGAGTTTCTAACAATCTATAAATCATAAATATTAAGTCATTTTTATTTTCCATTTACCTCTTCTGCAGCTTGTTTAGAACTGAGATCGGCTTCATCTTTGTTAGCACATGGGGCCTGAGACCTACAGGCAAGTTGATACTGAAACTTCTTTAGAGTTTGTGCATAATCCCCCACAGAACGACTGTAGTTCCAAAAAGTAGGACTGCTGGAAGGAGAGGTAGAATCTGGGCTCCCTGCAAGTATTAATTTAAACTGTGTAAGTCTGTTGTAGTAATTTTTACATCTAGAGTTAACACATGAATAGTGGGTATCTATTAATAGGTACTTAGGCAATGGCAATAGAGGAATCAGAAGGCAAACCCCCAAGGAGCTTCTCTCCTCTCTCCTCCTCAACACAATTTTCTCTTCAAAGAACGTCGACTGCTTGTATTAAAAATTAAAAGGAACATTTTCTGAACGGTATCAATTTAGGAACCATAAGAATCATAAGTAGTTGAAAGTGTTCATTTCTGTTGTAAAGTTAAACTTGTTTCATTCTCTAAGACATTTAAATCATTCAATAATAAACAAACAAAAGACAAATTTCTTCAGGAAATAAATAGGCTAAGCAAGTTCCTTGCTTGAATTTTTAGAAGCTTCTCCTGAATGGGATAACCACAGCCTCCTATTATAGACTACTCTCTTGAGCTATAGGCTAAATTTACTCGTCCCTGCACTATACTGTGTTTTATTTAACATCCTGTAGTAATTCCTGCGTGGTATTAAAAGACTATCTGCTAACTACACTTCTAAATTTACAAAATTGCCGAGGGCAGTGGCTCACGCCTGTGATCTCAGCACTTTGGGAGGCCAAGGGGGGAGGATCTCTTGAGGTTAGGAGTTAGAGGCCAGTCTGAGCAACACAGGGAGATGCCATTTCTATAAAAAATTTAAAAAATTAGCCAGGTGTGGTGGCTCCTGCCTGTAGTCCCACTTACTCAGGAGGCTGAGGCAGTAGGATTGCTTGAACCTGAGAACGTAAGGCTGCAGTGAGCTATAATGAGGCCACTGCACTCTAGCCTAGGCAACAGAGCAAGACCCTATCTATAAAAATAAATAAATAAATGAATAAGTTTACAAATTTACTTTTTGGAAATGTAAAAAGGTTACATTTAGGAATCTACTCCTACAGAGGCCGTAGCAGAGTACTTATCACACTTCAGCGTTATAGTTTGTTTTCCCAAATAGAATCTGAGCTCCTTGAGGGTAGGGAGTGTTTTTTTTCCCTAGCACCTAGCATAGCACCTGAATAAATAAGCAAGTTTTCAATGACAAATATAAGGTATTTAAGAAGGGCTTAGTTTTTCAGAGTTTAAGTGATATCAAAAATATCAATTGATCCTTCTTTTGTAGTTCCTAAGCATGATGATCGGGTTTTCATGTGCATACGTGAGATGAGCCTCCCTCAAACCTTGTTACGACGTCAGCACATTACCCGTCTGACATGAAAAAAAATATATATATATATATCAATTGATGCTTTATGCTCTTAGGGGAGAAAAGAAAAAAAAAGATACCTTATGCTCTCACACAAAAATCACAAACATAAACCAGTTCTTTATCTTAGAATTTCTAAAAGAAGTGACTATGAAAGAATAAAACTAATTTTCTTGTGATGTTTATATGCACAAAGGATGAGAAATGTAGCAGCCTTTTAATTCATCAAAATCTTGAAGGTTAGCCAATCTTGTGCTAGGAGCTTTGGTGAATATTATATGTTTCATGCTAAACATACCACATAAAAGTAAAAATAGTTATGTCAAGAAATATCATACTTTGTGTGACATTAAATTTCCAAGTAGGACTTCTGACAAAATTGACTCATAGGAATGAATTAATGTCAAGAAAAGAAGTTGTAAAGAAACACAAATGATTTAATAAATAGGGAACAGAAAAGAAAGATAAGAAACAGGGTAATGATAAAGTTATCCTATTTTGATTAATCATATTCACTATTAACTTTAGTAATGATAAGCTTTCTGTGAAAAAACTTGAACCTGGGAAAAATTTCATTGAAGACTGGCCTTAGATAATGGATGGAAACAGGAATTTTTAATACCTTTTGGGCATTAAAGTAAATCAAAAATATATATAGCAAGCAGTGAGAAAGTAGGGCCTTTCTGTGATGAACGTCAATAATACCACCACCACCACCACCACCACCACCAAAATAGCACACAAACTATAGACGGATAACCTCAAAGACCTAAGAATCAAAGCACACAGACATTTGGAAATCTGGCAACACAGCAAACCAGATAATCCAAAATATCTCCCAATATAAATATCCAAAAATGTTTACTAAATAAAACAGATTATTTAAATGAATAATGCAGCTTGTAAAAAAGTAAGGGTACAAATAGCCAGTTGCTAAAAGTGAAGAGAGAACTGAAAATCAGAGTAGCCTGTGGGCTGTGGCTGCTTTAGAGAATCTTGCAGGCCTTGAGAAATCTATCAGTTTGGATTTCAGTGCCCACGTGGGAACTTGAGATAAGGATTTGAGCCTGGGAGAGTAAAGAGTTGGATTAAGACCTTTACTCTACCCCCATTTCCTGCTCCCAGCATCTTGCCAGGAATTTCAAAGGGTCACATTCTGAGTAGATAAGAGAAAAAATCTGTCCACTGGCACCATGAGATAAAGGAAGCACATCTGTCTTAGGTTGCTGGGAATTTTTTTTAAAGTCCTGCAATTTAAAAATCACAGATTCATCTTCACTTGGGTTTAGAGTGTCTATTTATAGTACCTGTGAGGTCCAGGAATGTCCAAGCTTAGAAATCACTTAAATTAGCTCAAGGGCAATGATACTCCTTAGGTACCTGACAGAGGCAAATACAAAATGGCTAGGAAGAGACAGGGCACCCATCCAGCTTGCCCAGGATAGAAGAAACACTAACAAACCTCTACTGAAGATAAGCTTACCAAAACTAACAAAATTACATAAACCACAAGGAAACAAGCAAGCCTCCAAGCGTAATGGTCGACAAGACAAAAATATCAGTATTTAATCTGCAAGAACTTTAGATAATTGAACTATTGGACAAACACTTACTATTAATAAAAGTGTGCTTAAAGTGACTGAGATAGAAAAAGGAATTGAAATGACTGAAACAAATTGGGCTGAAGGGTAAAACAATGCTCTTATTTAAAGAAGGCCAAACTATTAAATGTAGAAGAAATGAATGTATTAGGAAGTCTCCATTTTGCAACCACTACTGTATTACTCATTCAGGCAAGAGTCATCAATAGATGCTAAAATCGCTGGGTGAAAAGCTGTTAGAGGAACAGGATACAAAAGAGAAAAGCTATTATGAAGAAATCTGGTTGTCGTCACCTTGATCAAGTGATCCAATTTTACTATGCCAACAAGTGGACAAAACAGCATCATGTATCTCTTCGTATGATACACTGAAAGGGACATGCCACCACCTAAGTATTCTTGCCAGAAAATATTTAACTTGAATTCAATACTAAGGAAATGATCAGACAAATCCAAATTTGCAAAACAGCCTGATCTTTTCAAAATGTTAATGTCATACAAGACAAAAAAACAAACAGATGTTCTAGTTCAAAGACAAAAGAAGCAGGACAACTAACTGCAATACATGATCCCTAACTATATCCTGCATCAGTAAAAGAATAAAAAAGAGCTATAAGGGTCGTGATTGGGTCAACTGGGGAAATGTGAGTAAGAATAACTGAAGTATCTTAAGTATGACAATCATACTATAATTATAAAGGAAACTGTCTTGTTCTTAGGAGAAGCATGTGAAATTACTTAGGAATGAAATGGCATAGTATCTCCAACTTCCTTTCAAACAGTTCAGCAAAAAAGTATATGTGTGAGTGAGAGAGAGAAAGAGAGAGAGGGAGAATGAATGAGAGCTTGGTTTCTCACTACTGGAGAATGGAGCTACAAATTTGAGAAGACTTATTCTGCCTTGTGTAAATGGATTGGAATTGGAGGTATCAATATGAACTTGTGGGTTTTTTTGCTTTTGTTTGTGTTTTTTTTTTTGTTTTTTTTGAGACAGAGTCTCACTCTGTTGCCTGGGCTAAGAGTGCCGTGGTGTCAGCCTGGCTCACAGCAACCTCAAACTCCTGGGCTCAAGCGATCCTTCTGCCTCAGCCTCCCGAGTAGCTGGGACTACAGGCATGCCCCACCATGCTCGGCTAATTTTTTCTATATATTTTTAGTTGGCCAATTAATTTCTGTCTATATTTAGTAGAGACGGGTTCTCGCTCTTGCTCAGGCTGGTTTCGAACTCCTGACCTTGAGTGAACCGCCCGCCAAAGCCTCCCAGAGTGCTAGGATTACAGGCGTGAGCTACTGCGCCCAGCCCATGGTTTTTAATGTATACACAGATGGAGAAATGCATACAGATGTGTGTGCACATAAATCTGTGTGATTATGTATGTCTATACATAAACTTCCTAGCTGTATGCTGAGAAGACCTAGAGTAATGATACCGCAGTAGCAACAGCATGATCAGTACCTATATATTAATTTCTTTCTTTCTTTTTTTTTTTTGGGAGACATTCGAGTTTCACTCTGTCGCCCTGGCTAGAGTACGGTGGCGTCATCGTAGCTCACTGCAACCTCAAACTCCAGGGCTCAGGAGATCCTCCTGCCTCAGCCTCCAGAGTAGCTGGAACTACAGGTGCACACTACCACACCTGGCTAATTTTTTTTTTTTTCAAGACAGAGTCTCACTGTGTTGCCCGGGCTAGAGTGCCATGGTGTCAGCCTAGCTCATAGGAACCTCACACTCCTGGGCTCAACCGATCCTTCTGCCTCAGCTTCCTGAGTAGCTGGGATTATAGGTATGTGCCACCATGCCCAGCTAATTTTTTTATACATTTTTTAAGTTGGCCAATTAATTTGTTTCTATTTTTAGTAGAGACGGGTTCTCGCTCTTGCTCAGGCTGGTTTCAAACTCCTGACCTTGAGTGATCCTCCCGCCTCGGCCTCCCAGAGTGCTAGGATTACAGGCGTGAGCCACTGCGCCCAGCCTGATTTGCTAATATTTTTTGAGAATTTTTGCATCTATATTCAGAAGGGATATTGGTCCATAGTTTTCTTTTTTTTGTTGAGCCCTTTCCTGGTTTTGGTTTCATGGTGATGTTGGCTTTATAAAATGTATTGGGGAGGATTCCTTCCTTCTCAATGCTTTGTAATTATTCCCAATAAATTCTGCAGGATAGGTACCAGGGTAGCTTTCTTCTTTGTAAGTCTGGGAGAATTCCAGTGTGAAACCATCTGGTCTAGGAATTTTTTTTTAAAGGGAGTTTTTTTTATTACTGCTTCAATTTTGGTACATGATATTGGTTACTTCAGGAATTCTATAACTTCTTGATTGAGCTTGGTGAGGCTGTGTGTTTTTAAGACTTTTGCCATTTTCTCTGCATTTTCAAGTTTATATGCATAGAGGTTTTTACAGTATCCAGGAATGATATTTTGTATTTCCATGATATAAGTTGTAATTTTTCCTTTTTCATTCCTGATTTGGCTTATTAGATCCTTTTCTTCTCCTTCTAATTCATCTAGTGAGAGGCATGCCAATTTTTTTATCCTTTCAAAGAACAAACTTGTTCTTTCGTTAATCTTCTGTATATTTGTTTTGTTCTTGTCATCATTTAGTTCTACTCCAAGCTTGGTTATTGCTTTTCTTTTGCTGGGTTTGAATTTGGTTTGCTCATCCTTTTCTAGTTATTTGAGATGATTTATTAAATTTCTGTGTGAGAGAGAGCTTTCTGTCTTTTGCGTGTAGGCATTTATAGAATTTCCTTTCAAAATTGTTTTATCTGTATCACACATATTTTGGTAACTTTTTTCACATTTATTATTTAGTTCAAAAATTTTTTTGATTTCCATCTTAATTTTCTCTTTGACCTAATGAGCATTGAGCAGTGGGTTGTTTGTTTTCTATTATTTTGTGTAGATGGGTGTTTCTGTTGCTACTGGTGTCTAATTTTATTCCACTGTGGTTTAAAAGATGCATGGCATAATTTCCAATTTTTTAAACTTTGTTGAGACATTTTTTCTAGTCGAGAGAGTGTCTTAGAGAGTGTCTCATGAGCTAATGTAAAGAATGTATGTTTTGTGGTTTTTGGGTAGAAGTTTTCTCAAATGTCTGTTATGCCCATTTGTTCTAGAGTTTTTTTTAATCTATTATTTCTTTATTTTCTGTCTGGAAGATCCTTCCTGTTCTGTCAGAGTGGTATTGAATTCCCTGGCTTTTATGATGCTGCTGTTTACATTTTTGTTTAGACCAAGTAGGATTTGCTTTATGAATCTTAATGCACTCTGTTATGTGTGTATTTAGAACTGTTATGTCTTTTTGTGGAACTGCTTACTTTTACCATTATATAATGGCCATCTTTTCCTTCATTCCGTTTTTTATTTGAAATCTACTGTATCTGATACAACAATTGTCACACCAGCTTTGTTTAGATTTCTATTTGAATGGAATATTTTTTCCATCCCTTCACCTTGAGCCTGAATGAGTCATTTTATGTTTGATGTGTTTCCTGGAGAAAGCATATTCATGGCTTATATTTTTTTGTTTATTTAGCCAACAAAAAATTGTTGATTTAGTTGTGTCTTGTAAGTGGGGAGTTGAAGCCATTTATATTTATTGAAAGAATTGATAAGTGAGTGGATTTCCGTTCATCCTGTTGAGTATAACTTTGTTGCTCTGTTTTACTTCTTGAGCCATTGTGGTGACTGGGCTCTCACTGTTAGCTTTTTGAGGTTTTTTTTTTTTTTTTTTTTTTTACACACCTGGGCATTTATTGTGTTGATACATGTATAGGCAAGGTCTGAGTATTTCCTGTAGGGCAGGAGTTGGCAAATTCCCTCAGCATTTACTTCTCTGGAAAAAACTTAATTTCTACATGAAATGTCACACTTAGTCTTGCAGGATACAAAATTTTAGGCTAGCAGTTATAAGAAGATTGCAGGTGGCACTAACTCTCTTCTTGGTATTAAGGTTTCCACTGAAAAGTCTGCTGTTAGTCCCACCAGAGTTTTCCCTGGTGGGTCACTTGTTGCTTATGTCTAACTGCTTATAGAGTTTTCTCTTTCATTTTGACTGATAAGGTTGAATATCTGTGTCAAGAAGATGGCTTATTTTCTATGAGTCTTCCCAGAGTTTGATGACAGTGTTGTATCTGAATATCTGGATCTCTGGTGATGCTGGGGAAGTTTTCCACAACAATTCACCCAAACAGATTTTCCTTTTTTTATCAGTTTCTTCTTGCAGGAAAAAGGAGGAAAGGAGAGAGAAGACACAGCAGCAGTAGGCCCACAAGGAAGTCAGCTGCTCCTCCCCGCTGGGCCAAGTCCCTAAGATAGGGGTCGCCACAGAGGATAAGAAATTGATAGGAGATAGTGAGAATAAAAGAATACACAGAGACTAAGGTATAGTTTATAGTTTTATATAAAAAGATTAGAATAATCACAGCAGGGTTACTTAGGTGACTAAATGCTATCTCTGTGATGATCTAGCAATATGGTTAGATTCACATAGGTTTTCATAATCACAGATCTCAATGACTAGTTGTCAAGATAACACATTTGCATATCAGGAAATGCTGTTGCTAGAGGAACAGGATTACACATTTAGTGGATTAGGGTCAAAAGTCCTCTCAAAGGGCTACTAACAAGTCTTTATCTATCTAGGTGAACAAATGGGTACAAAGTCTTTTGGGGGATAGCTTCCAAGTTCTAAGAGGTAGTCATCAATTAACCGAAGTATAATAAAAGAGGTATAGTGACTCTGTATTTCTTTGATGTCATTATTGTGGACCTACAGGTAAACAGTCAGTCAGTCAGGAGTGAACAGGAAGCCTGAATTTCTACAAATTGTTTATAACGTCAGAGGCATGTCTCAGAGCAAAGTACACTCATTGTCTCCAGCTCCCATCTTGTGGACTAGATATTTACCTTGCCATCCCTTTGAAGACACAGGAAAGCCCACAGTGAGATAACCAGGGAGTCCCTTGGATTGCTTCTCTATGAAGATTTGAGAGCTCTCCCATAACAGCCTCTGATAAGTGAACCATTGAGTTCACACATTTTTTCAGGGCAAAACCCTGCAAACTGCTGTTTCTGTCTTTAGTATAGCAATATTGGGTAATACAATAAAATAATGATCTTATGAGCCACATTTCTTTAATTCCTCCATCATATTTCCCTAACATTTTCTTCTTCCTCAGGGATACCTATAGTTCATATATTTGTTCACTTTGCATAGTCCCATATCTCTCTAAGTGATTGCTTTGCCCTTATTCTCTGCCTCTTTAACTGAGTTACCTTGAGAATCTTATCTTCAAGCTCTGATATTCTTTCTTCTCCTTAATCTGTTGTTGAAATTTTCTGCAGCATTTTGAAAACCCTTGAATGACTCTTTCATTTCTTTAAGGTCTATTATATCTTTGCTAATTTTGTGACTTTTTCCTTAATTTCTTGAAATATTTTTTGGGCTTCTATTTGTTGGTTTTGAACTTTCTCTTCAATTCCATTCATCTTATTTGCCATTCATATTCTGAATTCTGTTTATGTCATTTCAGTGGAGTTCACTGTTAAAGTTAAATTGTGGCCCCTTAGGGGTGTTAATATGATTTGATTTTTTTTATGTTGTCAGGGTTCTTTTCCTGGCTTCTTCTCATATAAAATCTCTTTTCTCAGTTCTGGGTAAACAGGTTGCTGGACTTCTTTTCCTTGCTGGGAACTCTCCAGATAGTTGGTTCTTCAACTTGGAAGCTAGACAAGATTCTCTTCACTGAAGCTGGTACTTTGTGGATTGCTCTGCTCAGGGTCTCCCCATAGAGGTAACAAGCAGCTGGGTAAAGTTTTTGTGGGTTACCAGGTTGTACACACTTGCTCAAAGCAGGTCACAGTGTGCTGGTGGCTTGTGACTTGGGAGTCCCTGGTAGGGCATTGAACTTTGTAGCGGTTCCTCTATTCTTGATTTGGTAGTGGAGGATCTGGGGTTGCATATTGGGGTCCAGTTGTGGCACTGCAGACTTGGGGATGGTGTTTCAGACCAGACAAGTGTACTAGAGGCACAGGAGCAGAGTTGCAGGCTTCAGCCTGATGGCCTCAGAGCTGAGAGTGAGGAGAAGCTCTGAGCAGGGCCTCTGAGCCATAAGCAGGGCTGTGTACATGGCAGGCCAATCTGAGCTGGAGGGTAGGATTAGAGTCAAGCAGGAGGAAGGCAATTGGGGCCAGAGGGCAAGCAAGCAGAAAGCTGCTCCACTGGTACTGTGGTCCCATAAATACCAGTCAGTTGGGCTGAAGTCAGCTCCAGCAGTCCAAGGACCACAGAGCTCTCCATATATCCTCCAGTGCCTGCTGAAGTGGCCTCCAGAAGACTCACAGGTAGGATTCTTCTCTGCCCTGGTGTGAGAGCCTCCAAGTCAGGACTGTGGTGGAGTCATAAGCAAAGCCACTGAGCAAGGCCTCTGAGCCAGAATGGGGGTGTACAGATAAAGGGTTGACCCAAACTGGAGGGTGGGGCAGAGGCCAAGTAAGCAGAAAACTGCTTAGTCCAGGAGTGTGTATTTGACAGAGTCTCACTCTGTTGCCTGAGCTAGAGTGCAGTGGTACAGCCCAACATTTAAAGACTGGGCAAATAAATGTCTTTAAGCCAAAGGGAGATAAAGATGAAAAACTATTTCAAAAGATTAATGAGTTCTTTGTCAAGGGTTGGAGTTGCTGGGACTGGATTATAAACCACAGTCTGAAAGGCTGCTGCTATCTTCTGGGTCACTATGGAGGGGTGGGATATGCTTGAAAAGTAGTGGGGGAGTGGAATTAGGGGTCTCAATAGGGGAAAGGAATTCCTCAAAAACTGATTTATGTGATTAACTGTACACCTCGGTAAATTCACTGAAAATCATTTAATTGTACACTTAAAATGGAGTGTTGTACGTAGATACAGTTGGAGCTCTATGTATGTACTCTATGGACTACTTTGACAGAGTAGATTTTTGAATGTAACAAGATAAGTCAACTTGAGTTGTAATATATTTTGGGAAATCAGCTCACTACAAATTGTGACTGTAAACATTGTACTGTAAATGCTTTGTAGTTTTCCCCCAATTAAAAAAAAAAAAAGATCATCCTGAGCAACATGGCAAGACCCATCTCTACAAAAAAATAAAAAAATTAGCTGGCATGGTGGCACACACCTATAGTCCCAGCTACTCAGGAGGCTGAGGCAGGAGATTAAAATAAATAAATAAATAAATAAATAACTGGAGACTAGCCATTTAGGAGAGGTCAGATTTCAGTAATTATTTAAAACAGTGGAAGCCAGCAACACTGTAAAGACATACAGTTTGGACTAGGTTGTGACAGGCTTGTAGGACTCGACTAGAAATACTTTCAGTAAGAGGAGCTAATTTTTAGAGGACTCCATGAACTGCTTCCTCTTTCTTCTTCCCATAATACTCTGCCTATGACTCTACTCTATGTTTCAATTATATCATCATTATGTGTTTGCATTTCTATCTCCTGTACTATTAATAGAATATAAGCTCCTCAAAGGTAAAAGGGATGTGTCTAATTTATTTTCTTTCTTGTCAGAGCCAACCTAACTCTTTGTCTGCATCTACTAGGTGATCAGTAAATGGTGATAAAAGTAAATATATTTTTGCATTACAAAATAAACCTTTTGACTCCAATGGAGGAAGACATAATTAATATACTTTGTTGAACATTCAGGAGATGTATCTTGGACTGTTTTAATGTTAATACCATTTCATGAAATGTCACAAGTTATTAAAAGCCAACAAAAAAGAGTAACACAACGATAACTATAATACCCCACCAAAATGGAAGAATAAATGGCACCATTACAAATTTGTAAAATGGTAAATATTTGCTTTGTTTGAGATAATACTGGAATTACTTCAGGAAACATTCACATGTTCCAATCACATCTGAATTTTTCTCTCCTGTTGCACTTATCTCACCACCCCAGCCATTATTCAAATTGTCTTTTCCACTTTGGCTCTTTTCTAGCCAGGTGCCACCCCCTCTATGAGCTGTCTAGCTTTCTGAAGTAGGGGTCCCAACAGAAGCAGTATAGATGCTTTTTTGTCCTCTCTACCTAAACCTCAGGATTCATTGAATATAAACATCAGACTGGTCTGGTCTCTTGCAATATAAATCTTTCTTGAAAACTAAACAATCATTACCTGCTACATAAAAAGGAGGCAGAAATAACTTGCCAGCCCAACTTGTTTTGAGTACAGGGTAGCAAGATAGAGAGAACAAAGGACTCTTTCAGCTCCATACCAACATTAGCCAGATGCATCACAAAGCACTGTCCTTCAACATAAAGGTTATTTTGTTAATAATCCTTAAGAATCCTAAGAGGTGATTATAAATCTGATTTTATTATTATTTTATGTAAATATGTGCTCATATTTTTATGATCTATCAACTCAGTAGCAACTATAAAATGGAAACCACAATTTTGTAAGCCATTTACCAACTTAAATTCATTTATACTAATTTACTTAAAATGCATTAAATAATTTTATCTTAATTCTCCCAGTAGCTCTAGGAGATATGTACAAGAATGTTTCATATATAAATATGTAAAACATTATGCCCCTTTCCAGTAGCTTTTTAAAAAAATTTTCTATATAATTATTTATTGTAGCTATATTTTTACTTGCATAGCTGATAAAGGACAATGCTGTTTACCTCTCTGTGGACATACTGAGATATGCAAGCTGTTCAGAAACATGTATAGTCATTCAACTGGCTTACAAATCCAGTGTGCAGAATTCATATCAATATCTATTACTAAGTTCTTTCTGGATGGTGCATACAAAGGCAAGGGCATCACCCATGGTGCTTTATCTCTAGAACTCTTTGCCTTGAACTTTAGAGTTGCAGATATTCCTCAATTCTGTTAATGCTGAAATTTCTTTTTTAGCCAAGTCAGTTTCTGGTCTGATCAATTTATAATTTCATCATTCTCCCCTCTCCTCCAATAATTTTGTAGCATAGGGATAATTACTGTTAGAGACAGAAGCTACAACGAAATATTCTCAACTGGTGTCTAATTAGAAATTTAATCATTCCTGAGAAATCTGGGACACCAATCAAAGGGTGAAATTCCATATTAAAAATTCAATGCCTTGGATATTGTGCACTGTTGTAGGTGTTAAGTTTTGCCTTGCATAGAAAAATATGTGATTGGTGCAGAGTCAAATAATATTTCAAATAACATTAAAATTAAATAATTTACTTCTCATTTTCTTAATTTCTTAGAAAATTCCTTGCAGTCAAAATTCAATTAATATTTAAATAAGTAAAGTGCACCCCTAAAGGGAATATTATGCAGCTGTTAGAATGCAATATATTTATAAATACTTACAGCCCCAAGAAGCTGCCAAAAAGTATATTATAATCCTATTCATATAAAAAATATAAAACCTTATTTGCATGTGTACATGTATATAACTCTATACGTAAATGAATAGTAAATGCTATGGAATGTTTTCATATCAGCAAAACTAGGTTATCTCTGGGAAGAAAACTGAAGACAAGTAAAAGTAAACATTTACTTTTTACTTATTTTTTTAATTGTTTCAAACTTTACAAAAAATAGTAAATAAGTGACTAGAAAAAGTTATAGTGTTTAATATTTTCCTTTTATTATTCGGTTTATGGTTGTTTTCTTAGACTTTAATTCTTTTTTTTTTTTAATTGGGGGAAAACTACAAAGCATTTACAGTACAATGTTTACAGTCACAATTTGTACTGAGCTGATTTCCCAAAATATATTACCACTCAAGTTGACTTATCTTGTTACATTCAAAAACCTACTCTGTCAAAGTAGTCCATAGAGTAC
>CAUYMX010104719.1:0-44139 GCA_963573855.1 Lepilemur septentrionalis | reverse complement strand
TTGGGGCTCTGAAGTTCTGGCTGCCTGAAGCCTTTTACAGGATGACCCCTCACGCTATCTTCTGGTGGAGAGAGCAGTACACAAGGTCAGGGTTTTCCTTGGGCAGGGAGCAGAATGCCTTTTTTTTTTTTTTTTTTTTTTTTTTTGAAAGAGTCGAACTCTGTTTCCCAAGCTAGAGTGCCGTGGTGGTCAGCCTAGCTCACAGCAACCTCAAACTCCTGGGCTCAAGCCATCCTTCTGCCTCAGCCTCCCAAGTAGCTGGGACTACAGGCATGTGCCACCATGCTAGGCTAGTTTTTTCTATATATTTTTAGTTGGCCAATTAATTTGTTTCTATTTTTAGTAGAGACAGGGTCCCGCTCTTGCTCAGGCTGGTTTCAAACTCCTGACCTTGAGCGATCCGCCTGCCTCAGCCTCCCAGAGTGCTAGGATTACAGGCACGAGCCACCGTGTGGGCAGAGCAGGACGCTTTGGAGGGAAAAGGCTAGACGATCAAGGCTGAAGAGAATGTAGGGAACTCACTGTGGCCGCCTGGAGTGTTTGAGTTCTGCTTTTAGGCTAGTTCTGTTCCTCCTACACCAAACCCCCACAGCTCTCACCTCCAGCCCGCCCACTCTCTGCCACGCTCCACATTCTCACTGGACTGGCCTCTGTTTCCAGGCCTCCATGTCCCCAGCTCCCCTCTATGCTTTACAGGGAGCAGCAGGGAGAAACCTAGGCCTGGCCTGGGTGCCCCCTCCAGCATCCCCTCTCCAGCCTCCGTCTCCTGGGGGAGGGCAGGACACAAAAGCCGGATCTCTCAGGCAGCCCCATCCTCCTCCCTCCGGCCTCTCTCCCTCTCTCTGAGTTCCCTCCAGGGCTGGAGGAGGCCAAAGAAAACAGAGCGCTTCCCCAGCTCACTCTCTCTCTTCCCTCACTTCCTGCTTCGGGAAGATGGTTTACTCCCTCCCCTGCCCTGGCTCAGGACCTGGCCTTGGTGTCAAGTTTCTCCAGAGCTTCTAGAATCAGAGGCCCTGCCTGAGCTCAAGCCGGTCCCCTCACCTCTCTTCATTTCACCTTTCTTGCATCTTTTGTCCCTTAATCCCAGGCCCTGTACCCCAATCTCCCCTCCCTGTAGTAAAATCTTATTCTTTAGATGGTAGAAAAAGCCGATGGAAGGAAAGTTTTCTTGGGGGTGGGGGACATGTGGGGCAGGATGGGGTAAAGGAGGACAGATAGCTGCTGTGGAGATGGGGTCTCTGTGCAGTGGGCAAGAAAGAGTCCTGTGGACACAGGGACCAAGTATGCTTCCTTTCTGGCCCGCTGATCCAGAGGGCCAAAAAGCTCTTCCTTGCAGTCCAGGAGGAATGGCCTCTTTGGAGCAGTGGTAGCCTGGTGGCCCTGGCCCGTGGGCATCCTTGAAAGACTCTCTGGTAGCACTAGAAGGCTGAGTGGCCCCAGATTCATTTACGGCCAGTTCAGGAGACATGTCTCCCATGAAACCTCACGATTTCAGGTCCCTGTTCAGTCCAGTTCCAAGTCCCTACCCTCTGCAGTTCCCTAAGAGGATTCCCAACCTCATTTCCTTTGTTCTGGGGGAGCTTGTCAAAGAGCCCCTGAGCCCCCAAGGGGATTATGGAGGCTCTGGAGCCAGAGGAAGGCAAGTGAAAAAACAGAGGAAGAAGGATGGTCTGGGGGAGCCAGAAGGGAGATTATTATTAATATTACTACCAGATCTATGGCCACTCACCTGTACCTGCAGGCAATTCCACAGAGACCACAGAAGGATGGTAGAAGAATGAGGGTGTTCCCTTCCATAGGACTGGCCATGAGGAGTCCTGGATTTGCAAATCTACCACCGTGTCATATTAATACCTATCCTTGCATTTAACATGAAGTTAGGGCTCCCTTTCTTCCTTCCATCTTCCCTCCTCCCTCCCTTCCACCTTCTTCTTTCTCTCCCTTCCTTCTCCCTCCCTTCCATTCTTCTTTTCTTCCTCACTCTTTCTTTTCTGCAGTTAACACTTATTAAGAATCTACTATGGCCCAGTACTTTGCTGTACATTAAGGATACAATAATAGATAAGAAAAAGGCAGACAACATGGGGATTGGAAGACAAGCATGTAAACCAGAAATACAATGGTGTGTGCTTGGTGCCCATAGCAGAAGGATGCCCAGATATAGTGGAGCATAAAAGTGCTGAGTTAGTAAAGCTTCCGGGCTGAAGGGTCCAGAGCAAGTTTTCAGGCAGAGGGAATACTTGAGCAAGGACAACCAGGTGAGAAATACCGCAGTGTATTGGGAATATCTTCTCCAGTTTGGGGTTGAGGACTAGGAGCATGGACATGGATCTGCAGAGCATGTTTTTCTTTTGGAGAATGCTAGAAGAGCAGAGCTTGCTCGCTCCTGTTCAATTTCATCTAGGAAAGCCCTTCTTCCAGTTATCCACCATGCCTCGAGCTTGTCTTCTTCAAGTCTTCCTTTACTCCATTGCTGCTCCCCCAGTGAGGTCTCCTCTGACCACCTGGGAACTGCAACCTGTCCTCCCTCCATAGCTCTATCCCCCATCCTTCACCTTCTTTATTTTTCTCCACAGCACTTACTGCCTTCTAACATATTCTAAAACATATATCTTATTTTAATTTTTGTTTTGTTTGTCTCCTACCACTAGAATGTAAATATCATGAAGATAAGGATTTTGGTCTGTTTTATTCACCACTGTATCCCTACTGCCTGATCAGCCTGGCACATAGTGGGGGTTCAATAAGTATTTGTCGGATGGGTGTTCATTCCTTGATTCATGTAAGAAACATGTTTGGCCGTCTCTAAAATGAGCTAAGTATGGTGCTGGTGACCTGTAGCCAATGGCCTCAAGTGCTCATTCACAGACTAGCTACGTCAGAGTCATTTCAAGTTACTTATTAAATATATAAATTCTGGAATCCCACTCAAAACCTAATGAATTAGAATTTCCATAGATGCATGCTGCATTTTAGCAAGGATGCCTGATGAGTAGATGTGCAACAAGGTTAGAAACTATAGCTAGATGATCTGGAAAACAGAAGCTCCCTTCCTTCATCAATAATGGTTGATAAGGGCATGGAGGGCTGGTTGCAAAGACTCATGCCTGTAGTCCCATCCCTTTGGGAGGCTGAGGTGGGGAGGTTTGCTTGAGGCTAGGAGTTTGAGGCCAGCCTGGACAGCATAGAGAGACCCCATCTCTACAAAAAATTAAAAAATTAGCCAGATGTGGTTACATGCACCTGTAGTCCCAGCTACTCAGGAGGCTGAGGTGGGAAGGTTCCTTGAGCACAGGAGTTTGAGGCTGCAGTGAGCTATGATTACCACTGCGCTCTCCAGCTGGGCAACAGAGCAAAACCTTGCTGAGAGAGAGAGAGAGAGAGAGAGAGAGAGAGAGAGAGAGAGAGAGAGAGAGAGAGGAAGAGAGGGAATGAAGAATGGAGCATCAGGGTGCCAGAAGGGAATTTAGGAAGACCAGTGAGGAGGCTATTGTTATAGTCCAGCTCAGAAGCCAAGGTGGATTGGACTAGGATCAAGGCATCGAACATGGAGAGAAGTGGATGGATTCAAGGGATGCTTAGGAGCTACAACCTTGAAGATGGATTGCACGTTTCTGCAAGGAAGAGAAGGTATCAAGAATGACCTCTAGGCTCCAGGCTTGTTCAGATATGCATGGATGGAGGTGCCATCATTCAGATGAAACTACCCTAGAAAAAGACCTAGTTTGGAGGTAAGATTATGAGTTTGGTCTTAGACGTATTGAACATAAGGTGCTTTTGGACGTTGGAGAGAAAATGTCAAGCCAACAGTTATATGCTCAGGTTAGAAGATTTCCAAAGCCAGTAATTCAAAAACATGATGTTCAGAATGGAGGTAGTCAACTTTCAGCTAACTAAAAATACTGAGATCAAAGGAGTTAACATGGGCTACCTCAGTATATTTACTAGTTATGTGAAAAAATATGCAAACATGTATTGTTTCCATTGTGAGAGGCAAATAGCGTAATAACCTGAAATAAAATTACATGTGCTCTAAACAGAAACAAAAAAGCAGGAACTATACAACTGTAAAATGCATGTGTAGCTCTTACTGAAAGATTAAATCTTGCTGACACCAATATGAAATGATGGGTTGTGATTCATAGGGAAAGTAATGTGATTTTTGCACATGGGCTCTGACCTTGGGCGCCCCAGCCGAAGCTTGGAGAATGGTTCTAATTGAATCAACACTGAAAGAGGTGGGGGTGGGGTGGAGGTATAATGAGTACTAAGACTGTGGGAAGACATTGCACTTCAAACGGAAAGAAAAAAATGGGCCAACAGACAAGAGGTGGTTCATGTGGAAAAAAGAGTTCAGAGAAGCCAGACGTGTCAACCTTCTCCAGCCCGGCCCGGGCGTGCGGTGGGGGCTTTGGATGTGAAGAATGAGTACTGCCTGGTGACCAGAGGGTGTTCATTGATGTAGGGGATGAGGGATGTTTCGCTGCTGTCTTCCAAGCTAAAGGGACCTATCTCCTCAAGTGCTCTTTGTTCTGATTCAGGGCTTGCCAAGTAGCCTTCCGGTGAATTTGACTTATTAATAATAATAGGAAACACTTTCTAAGCACTTAGAGAACAACAATAGAGAACATTCTGGTAAGTCCTGTACATGAATTATCTCATTTAATCTTCGCAGTAACCAATGCTAAAGGTTACTATTATTACTCATATTTTACAGATGAAAGAATTGAGGCACAGAGAGGTTAACGAATTTGTCTGAGGTCACACAGATAATAAGTAAGAGAGCTGGGGCAGACTCAGGCAGTTGAGCTCTTGAGTCTCTACTCTCAACCACTGCTTGCATCTGCACTCCCAGCTGGTGGTTTTGGATGGTCCCTGGTGAGGGAGTGATGGGTCAGTCTCATATTAATGTTATATTTTGCAACTTTTGTTTCCAAAGCTGCTTCTGTGAATTCTGAGAATCCGAGTCTGTTGCCGAGCAACTGTTAAAAGACCATCTAATTTCTGTCCTGAAAGGCGTGGACCAGACATTGGAACACTGTCTCTCAACCTAGTTGCTGCTCCTGGCAGCTAGTCCAGTGCCTAGAGCCTCCCATTCTGGAGAGTCCCTTTCGTGGGACTGAATGAAGTAGAGGCATCGCCCAAGTGACTCCAAAGGCTCTCTGGGCAGTATCCTGCTAGTGGCCCCTAACCAAAAAGATGGTACTATGTTTGATAATTTTTAGCAAATTTTCAATATTAAGACTTTTCTTCCTGTTGATTGCAAACTCAGACTGCCTAAATGTACATTTATTAACACAACTTCATACTTGTATTTGAAACATAGCTATAGAAGAAAAAACATCTACTTCCAGATGTAAACAGAAACAAAAATGTGCACAAAATGCAGAGCATGGTTAGGCCTTTCAATGTAAATTCTTTTGTGGAGAAAAGTTTCCAGAAGAACCCCCCACCAAAGGTTTCACACAGAAGAAAAGTAGATGTTTTGCAAACTCTTAAGTCTTGAATGGCTGCAAATGTCTATAATTTGGAAACATTTTTTGAAAGCTATATTTCTATGTTTCCCTCTGGAATGATAATATACTTATGGAAAGGAATGGTTTTCCAGCTTCAGTGGTGTCTTCAAAATGCCATCTGATCCTTCAGATGATCCTGAAAGACAGGGTAAAGTGTACTGAACTTTAAATTGACAGGGCTATTTACTATTTCAACGTTATTTTTAAACTTTTACATTTTGGAATAATTATAGAGTCAAAGGAAGTTGCAAAAAATGTACAAGGGCTCATGTACCTATCACTCAGTCTTCCCCAATGGTAACATCTTGGATATTATTATTTTTAATTAGAGAAAATGAAAAAGTGACCCAGGCTCTTCTGTGACAAGCTTTTAGAAGAATGTTTTGAATATATACTTGAAAGATCCTGTTAATTTGAACAATGAGGGAAAAATGTATTTTTGCCTAATAATCTAATATGAAGAAGTCTAAAATGCACTTGGGAATTTTATTTCTTTTCTTTTAAAAATGTAGAAATTGGGCCATAGTCACAGGTCAGGGAACATTCCAGTTCCTTATTATTGCTTACAAGGTCCTGTGTAATCTGGGTCAAGACCATGGGTCTCACCTTGTCTCTTCCTCCTCCTCCTCCTCCATCTCTGTGTTCTGACCACACTGGCCTTCTTTAGTCTTTCTCCAAATCCTATTCCCTCTGTTCGGGATACTTTCCCTTCATTCTTTGCTTGGCTGGCTCTGCTCAACCTTCTTATTTCATTGTAAATGTCATCTACTGAGACCTTCCCAACAATTTAATCTAAACATTCCTTCCATTATGATCTCTTGTCGTACCTTGATTATTTTCTTCATAGGATCTAGAACAATTTGCAATATTTGTAATCATATTTATTGCTTATTTTCTAGTTTATTGTCTTTCAACACAATAGATTGAGAGCAAGGATCATTTGGGATGTTCAATCCATATTTGTTGAATGTGAGAAAGTAAAGTGACAAACCAAAGTAGCGGTTGTTTTCTACATCAATTCATTTCTTAATCTTTTTTTTCACGGGAGGATCAGTAGTATTCCCTGGGATTGAGTGTCCTTATTGAAATTTCATCAATAGCAGATGACAAGTACAGTGACATAGTGGTGATATTTGATTAACTTTTACTTAAAACATTGCATTATAAATGGAATCTTCCTTTTTTCTCCTCTGCTACTACTGTTCATACTTGTTATAGAAAGAACATATACTATGGGCCAGACTTGGGACTAAAGGGCCTTTTACATATATTAACTCATTTAATCCACACCAGATTCTGGGAGGTGGTCATTATTGTCCCAGTTTTATTGAGGTGAAAACAGTCCAGAGAAGTGAAGTGACTTGGGCACATATAATATAGCTAGTACATCATAGATGTAGTAATAGCCATCTTCCTTGCAAGAACTCTATAAGGAAAATGTTTCACCCCAGTGGCTCCAGTGAAATTTGTGGCCATTGTTTTCAGTGTTCTCAGCGTTATCTCTTCAGCAATTAAAAAATGTCAACTCAGTAGTGGAAAGTTAGTGAAAAAAATAATCCGGAGTAACCATGAAAGCTTCAGTGAGGCTTTGGGCTCCGATGAGTTCTCAGGCAGCTCCAGTAGTATAAGCACTCTCACTGTGGCAACTGAAAAATCATGGCAAGGGAAATTACTAATTTACCATGGTTATGAATGTCATTACTCTCTCTTCCTTTCTCAAAACTGCAGTGTAAAAAGAGGAAATGTGTTTTAGCCCTTTATGTCACATTTGTGTCTCTAATATTTTTAGAAAAAAGAATGACAAGGGTTTGCCAGCTGAAAGAGTCATCTCAACTCTTCTTCTGCATCACGGACATTTTACATCATGATCATTTACCATGATCATGGTATCATGATCTTTTGTTTACCCTCTCATAAAGTAATTTACTAACAGGAAAGCTCCAACATTTTCTTGACGCTGTCTCAGGCTGGGTGACGGATGGTGGGGAGGAGGGGCAGACTCCAGGGAGACCGCGTGGATGGTCTCTAATTATACTTTCCCTTTTAGAAAAAGGAATTTTTTCTTTTTTCCCCTAGGAGACGGATGTTAAATGGTAGTTCATGAAAGAACCCCCTTGATGTCATCTACTCTTGGAATCCTTTTCTCATCAACAAATCCCTGCAGCCTGTGTGACTAAACCCACACACACCACACGCCTCCAGCTCAGGGCCACAGCACCTGACCGGGCGGGGTGGAATTCCGCCGAACTCGGGATTCAAACTTCAGCTCTGCTTCTCACCTGTTCTGCAGCCTTGGGCAGGGACCACTCTCTGAGCCTCAGTCTCCACGTCACAGGTTGACACTGAGGATTAAATGAGGCCTCCTCAGGGATTTCTCTCTAGCGCCATGCCTAACATGTGGCAAGCATTCGAGGAATTGTTTTGTACTTATATCACCTTTAATTATAATCCTCCACAGTAGGCAATACTTTTATTTACAAATGAGGAAACCAAGGTTTTTGAAGCAAGATTACGCCTACTAGGTGCTAGAGCAGGATTTGAACCCTGACCATCAGCCCGGAGCCCAGGTGCCCAACCCCTCTGCTATCCTGCCTCTGTGCCTGGCCGGGGATGAGCTGAGTGGAGTCTCGCCTGGATCCCTGATTGTTTTGTTGTTTTCACAGCTCCCCTGGTTGCAGGTCCTAGAAGCCCACTCTCTTCTCTTACATCTTCTTTCCTAAATTACAGCCCCTCCTCCTCCTGACACCCGCCTCCCACCCCGCTGACCCTAGAGTCCCAGATGAGAGGGATCCAAAGAACAGTCTAACTGTGCCCTTCCCTGGGCCAGTCCCGACTTGCCCTCTGGGCCAGCAGTGCTCAGCCTGGGTGTGGAGGGTGGGGGCAGAGGGAGCTTCTGCTCATTCCAGGGCTCCTAGATCTGGATTTGGCCCCAAGAAGAGAGTCCAGGCCATAGGAACAGCAATGCTGTTGGGCAGGACCAACCACACATTTGCAGGGTTCAGTGCAAAATAAAAATGCAGGGCTTCTTATTGAAAAAAAAAATTAAGAATTTCAAGACCATAACAACAGAATGCTAAACAAAGCTGGGCCCATCTGAGCATGGTCCTCTGGGTCTGTCCCTTCGAATCCTACCTTAGGATTTTGCTAAATGGAGTCCTGAGATATGTGGCCCTGGACCCTGGTGCAGCCCAAGGCCCCAAGCTTGGTTGTTTCCCTGGTCTCCTCAGAGAGGATTAGATTTTTGATGAAGTCAGTGGCCAATGTGTGCTCAGGACCTGAGTAGGAAGATTGTGGTGACCTGGGGACTTGCAGCCCCAGTGATCTAAGGCTTTGAGGTCACGCTAACCTTAACCAGCAGAGGTAGAAGACCTCTGCTGTGTGGCTGCAGGCTCCAGGCCATGGCTGGCTGACGGGGTCAGTTTGTGGCAGGGGAGGTTAGAGGGCTGGGGCTAGGGCAGTGATGGGGAGATGAAGTTTCTAGGGAGATCAGAAGGCTAATGGAAGGGTGGAGAGGATGCTTGGGATCTGGGCTTTGGAGAAAAAAGGGAGCTCCAGCCTCCAGGGTTAGAATGCCACAGGCCAGGACTTCAGGAGGCTGGGACTGGTGCCCTTCAGACCCTTAGCCTAGAATGGTCAACGGCTTCCAGGGCTCTGGAGGGCACATCCTAGTGTCTGAGGAAGGGGTTTGGGGCCATGCCAGCCCCTTTGGGCCAGGAGAGAGGTTGATGAGTGCCTTTTCTTCCTCAACAAGGACCTCAGCATGCCCTGTGTCCAAGGCAAACTCTTCTGTGTGGGGGCCAGCTCTTGTATTCCACCAACCCCAATGTCCTCACCCCTTCCTCCAGACCTTCTTCTTACCACAGACTTGGACAGGAAGAGCATGGGCTTTGGCATTAGCGAGATCGGGGCTCCAGTTCTGACTCAGTCATTTACTAGCTGTGTGACTTGTGCCAAATCACTTAACCTCTCTGAGTCTTGGGTTCCCCTTTTATAAAAGGGAATAATAAAAGTACTTGTCTTATAAGCTGGGTGTGAGCATTACATGGAATAATATAGCCAGAGTGACTGCCATATAGTAAATACTCGATAAAATGATGACTAGTGTTAGTAGTAGTAGCATATGAGGAATAACTGATGTGAATGGGCAGCATTCTGTATGGGGATAATACTTTCTATGCTAAAGTGTGGGTGTGAGGGCCAGGTGCGGTGGCTCACGCCTGTAGTCCTAGCACTCTGGGAGGCTGAGGCAGGAGGATCACTTGAGGTCAGGAGTTTGAGAGCAGCCTGAGCAAGAGAGAGACCCTGTCTCTACAAAAAAATTAAAAAATTAGTTGGGCGTGGTGGTGTGTGCCTGTAGTCCCAGCTACTCAAGAGGCTGAGGAAGGAGGATCACTTGAGCCCAGGAGTTTGAGGCTGCAGAGAGCTATGATGACGCCACTGCACTCTACCCAGGGCAACAGATTGAGATTCTGTCTAAAAAAAAAAAAAAAAAAAAAAGAAAAGAAAAGAAAAGAAAAGGTGTGGGGGTGAGACTCAAAATGCAACAGAGTCTGTGGCACAGAAGCTCTTAGTGCCCTAGCACAGTGACTGGTGCCTGGTAGGGGCACACATTCAACCTATTTGTTTGCCTTTTGTCTGGCTGTCCCCTCCGCTCTGCACAGTACTTGGGGCCTCCTTGGAGCTTGCCTTTCGAGTTCTCCTAGACAGCTTATATAGCACCTGGCTCTCTGGCTCGGTGAGCAGCCCTGGTGAGGGGGTCTTGGCTGAAGGTTAGGGAGGGGGAAGTGTGGCCTGAAAGGAGGGCCTGGGCAGACCCAGGGAGAGGGGTGGCCTCGCTGGCTTACTCCAGCCGCTGGCCCTGCCTCTGGGCCCACACCCCAATGCCTCCATCTGCTGCTCACCCCGAGCCAGTATAAACTTCCCTGCCCCACTGACCCCCACAGGGCCCCATCTCTGCAGTCCTTGGCCAACAGCTCAGGCCGTGCAGTCAGCCCTACCACCTCGCTCTTCCTGGCCCGCTCATCTCCTCAACCCAACCCTAACCCTCCCCTCTCTTTACTCCTCTAGTCTTCGACTTCGCCCTACACCTATTTTGCTTCCAAGCCGCCATCATCACACTGGATTCTAATCCAAACCCGACCACTCTGTCCCTGGCTTAGCCCTTTCCGCTCCTTGCCCGGTCTGTCCCTCTCCTAAGGCCCTCTGAGATCTTTGGAGGACACCATTCTTCCAACTGGAGGAATGCTTGCCAGTCTTCATTGCTGTGAGAGCAGAAGCCTCGGACCAGAGCGCGGCCTGTCCCCTGCCTTCCAGCTACAGGATGCCCCTGAAGTGCCCTTCCATGTGCCCCTCCATCCCCCACTGAGGGCCACACAGCTCCTGGGTACAGTGAGTCAGGGCCCGTCCCCACCGTTGTTTATGTAATCCTTCCCTGCAGTAACAAGGTGTTTACTGTTGCACAAACACATTTCGGTTTAACGGCTGACAGTAAAACTGTCTGATAAAGTTTGATTTAGCGAAAGAAAGCAAAATAAATCTGGGGGCACAGAGAGCTGTTGGGAGGAGAGCCTCCTACGGCTTTATAGAAGGGGCAAGAGAGCAAGGGCCGGGGAGCCGTTCTGTGCTCCCCTGGCCATTCTTTCTGCCTTGCCTTTTAAGAACACCTCCCACAGCTGCTCTTCAGGAAGTGGAGATCCCGATAAACTGTGAGCTCCTGGCCCTGGCATTTTCTTGCTATGGCATAACTCTGGCATCCTCCATTGTCTGCCCTCATGAATTAATTGTCTCCATCCTTCAACATCCAGTGTCATTTGTTCCTCCCCCATGGGTCCTCGCCTGACTGCTCCAGCCCAGACACAGCCGGCAGTGTGGTATGACAGAAAGATCCCTGCACTAGGGGAACTCGGAGCTAGATCTAGCTCTGGGATGCACTAATAGTGTGGACGTAGGCAAGTGGCATTGCCTTCAGAGATCTCAGCTCACTGCGCTGCAAATGAGCATGCATGGCACAAAATACATGAAAGCACTTTGTTCTTAATAAAAACCGTACGTGCGTATAAGACACTCCTATCTTGCCTCCCCGAAATCTCAGGGGGCATGTATTGGCTGTGTCCTCCCTTGTACTGCACTGGCAAATCAAGGCAGGTGAGCATCTGGGTTCTTGAATGTGGGTGATGATCGTGCAGCCTGTTGCCAATTACCCTACCCACCCTCCAGGGGCTGTCTCCTACCTTGTCATAGGAGACAAACCCTGTCAAACCCTGTCACAGGGTTTGTCACTATGGGGCTGGGGCTGGATAACAGGTGCCCATATAATAGTTTTTGAATATTTTATTGAAGTATGGCATATTTACAGAAAAGTACGCAAATCACAATAATACGTCTTGATGAAATTTCACTAAGTGAACACATCCATGTATAACCAGCACCCTGATCAAGAAGGAGAACATTTCTCCTGCTCCAAAAGTTCCCCCGTGCCAGTTGCTTTTTCCAGTTGATATCTGCTCAAGAGTAATCACTGTCTTGACTTCACCATAGACTAGTTCCACCTGTTCTGGTTCTGTATACAAATGTGTATAAAGAAATATAATATGTCCTCTTTTGTATCTGGCTACTTTCTTCACAGCATCTACACTTCAATGCTGTGTAGTATTTCATTACATGAATATACCACAGTTATTTATCCAGATTGTTGTTGATGAGTCTTTGGGTGGTTTCCAGTTTTTATGTAGTATGACTAGTGCTGCTATGAAAACTTTTGTACATGTATTTTAATGAACACACGTCTGTTGGATGTATACCTAGGATGGAATTGTTGGATCAAAGCATATGCTTTAGAAGGTGTTGCCAAATAGTTTTCCAAAGAGGACGTGCCAATTTATGTTCCACCCAACGTTTGGTATGGTTGGTCTTTTTTATTTTCACCATTCTGGTGGGTATGTAGTGGTATCTTGCTGATATTTCAATTTGTATTTCTGATTACTAAAGAAGTTGAGCATATTTTTATATGATTATTGGCCATTTGTATATCCTCTTTTATGAAGTGCTTGTTCAAGTCTTTTGACCATATTTTTAATGAGTAATTTACCTTTTTCTTATTGATTTGTAGAAGTTCTTCATATATTCTGGATTTGAGTCCTTTGCCATACTCACACATGCACATATATATACACATATGCATATATATACACATACACACACACATATATACACATATACATATACACCATAATATCTTCTCCCCACCCTATGGATTGCCTCTCCAGTCTCTTAAGTGTGTCTTTTGAAGAACAGAAATTCTTCCTTTTAATGTAATCCAATTTATTCATGTTTTCAGGAAATATGCTTTGACTGTTTTGATCCAGTTCCTATCTTCCTTGCTCATTCCATTCTCCCCTTCTGAGTCATCCTGTTTTCCATGTTCTGTCTGGTGTTTTGGGGAAAATTTAAAAAAATGGTTTTCAAGGAAAGCTCCCACAGTTCAGGTCCAGCTGTTCCCTGTGAAACATTTTCCATCTGTGGGCTTGAGTACCCCTGGTGCCTATGCCTGGGGACCTCCCGACCCTTCCCACTTTCCCTGGAATCAAGGTCAGTTAAATGGATGGCTATTCTCTCTTCCACTTTAAATCTGATTGTCTTACTCCAGAGAACCTAAAAGGCCAATAAACCTATAAAGAGTTGCTTGAGCTCCTTAATAATCAAAGAGATGCTAATTTAAGATATAATGAGATACCACTTTACACCTATTGGACTGGCAGGAATTAGAAAGCTGGGTAACACCAAGTGCTGGCAGGGATATGAGGGCATGAGAAGGCTCATGCTTTGTCCTATAAGTGTCTCAGGGAGCAGGCAGGTACTACCGAGTTAAGACAGTACCCTGTGAACCAGCAGTCCCACTCACACAGGCCGGGAAGGCATTGGCAGTGATGTGGATCACAGCATTGTGGTGGTGGTGTGGAGAGCAACTGGGTGTCACCCCTGGGGGAGTAACACACATGAATCTTTGAAACATAGTGCTGGGCACAAAAGTAGAAAACAGAAAGAGACATACAACATAATAGCATTTGTATAAATTAAAATGCTTATGCACAAAAGAAAAATAAGCACTTTGCAAAAGCACAAACAAAAACACACGCATCCAACACATTGAGATGGTTGTTGATCGGGGGATGGGAATGAGGAATGGGGATAAAGGAGAATTATAAAAAGCTCTGACCCTCGACCTTCTCTTGCTTACTGCATCTTCTGGCTCCATCTTTAAAAAGCCCCTTCTTCCATCATCTCTTCTGGTTCCCCTTCCACTGATCTCAGCCCTTACCTGTCAGTCTCCCTTGAGATCAGCCCCATGTCTGGCCAACACGAGTTAACACTCACAAGTATTCATTCACATGTACTGTGAATGAGTACTCAACACACGGTAGTGGCCCATGTGCAGCCCTATAGGACTGGGGAACCAGAGACCTGAGGAGCACCATATCCTATTAGTCATGGTGTCTGGTACCTGGGAACTGCCTAGCACATGTCTTTTGAATGAACCAAAGAAACGCTGGCTCTCTGTTCATCAGCTGTGTCAACCAGGGCAAGTGCCTTGGCCTCTCTGAGCTTTGATTCCTAGCTCTGTCAAACTGGAGGTGATGGTTATAATTCCTCCTTCCTAGGGTTACTGTGAAGGTCAGATGAGATCATTCCCTTAAAAGCACTTTGTTAAGTATAAAGAGCCACCAAAGCAATGGAAAAAAGTGTAGAGAAAATAATGCAAGATGCTCAAATCCCAGCAAGGCCTCATATTAGCCGTGGGACCTTGAATAAAGTAGCACCCCCTAGTCTCGGGTTTTAAATTCTGTAAACCGAGAAACAATAATGTCAACCTTGTAGAATTGGTATGAGGATGAATGACAATGCAGGTAAAGTACTGGCTGTGTAATAGTGGGTGTTCAGAAAATGAGAGCTCTATGTCTCCATGCATTAATTTATTTAGTGAATACTTGCCGGATACTGCTATGGTCTGAATGTTTGTGTCCCCCTCAAATTCGTATGTTGAAATCCTAACCCCCAAAGTGGTGGTATTTGGAGGTGAGGCCTTTGGGAGGTGATTTGGTCATGAGGACGGAACCCTCATGAATGGGATTAGTGTCTTTATAAAAGAGGCCCCAGAGAGCTGCCATGCCCCTTCCATCATGTGAGGACATAGCTAAAAGGTGCCATCTATGAACCAAGGAGTAGGCCCTCACCAGAGACTCGATCTGCCATCTGCCAGCACTTCTCAGCCTCCAGAACTGTAAGAAATAGATTTCTGTTGTTTGTAAGCCACTCGGTCTATGGAACTTTGTTATAGCAGCCTGTGTGGACTAAGATAAATGCCTACATTGTATCAGACAGGGTTCTAGACACTGGGAGTGAAGCAGTGTACAAAACAGAAACAAAGTCCAAAAATCCTTATCCTTTGGTCTGGGGAGGAAGGAGTCAAACAAGAAATAAGATTAATAAAATAGTATCAGTATGCTAGATGATGAGAAAGGCTATGGCAAAAACTAAGTGGAAAGGGGAGTAGGGAGCCCTAGCGGTGAGGTGGAGGGGATTTCCTTTTTAGGTAGTGGTCTGAGAAAGCCTTGCTGAGAGGCGATGTCTGAGAAAGCCCTGAAGGAGTTGAGAGAGCAAGCCCTGGGGCAGTGCAAAGGTCCTGAGTTGGGTGCATACCTGGTGTGTTCAATGCACAACGAAGAGGCCTGGCAGCTGGGATGAGCTTAGATGGGCAAAGGCAGAAGTGGGGCTGATGGTGTAGGCCCTTAATGATTGCTGTAAGCTCTACCTGACCACACAGGAATATCTCAGGGGAGGAGAAAGCATTGAGAATGCTGTGATTTTCAGGCATGGAAAAGGAACCAAGGTAGGTGTATTAGTCATCTATGGCTGCCTAACAAATTACCCCAAATTTAGCAGTTTAAGACAACAAACATTTATTATCTCACTGTTTCTGTGGGTCAGGAATTCAGATTCAGACACAGCTTAGGTCTCTCCTAGGGCTACAATCAAGGTGTTGCCTGGGGCTGCCGTCATCCCAAGGCTTGATGGGAAAGGTCTGCTTCTACCCTGCTCTAGCTGCTGTTGGCAGGATTTGGTTCCCTGCAGGCTGTCAGCTGAAGGTCTCTCTTGGCTCTTTGCAATGTGAGTCTCTCCTAGCTCAGCTCACAACATGGCAGCTGGCTTCCTCCACAGCCAGAGAGCATGCCCAAGAAGGAAGCCACAGTCCTCTGGTGACATAATCTCAGAAGTGACATCTCATCACTCTGCCTCATTTTATTCGCTAGAAAACAAGTCACTAAATCCAGTCCTTACAGGAAGGGGAGGAGATTGTGCATACTTATTCATAATGACAGGGGCAGGAAGTCAACTCAGCAATCAATCAATTGATCAATTAATTTAGAAATGAAGTTGCCTATCACCAGGGAGCTGTAATTTTCAGGTGTGTCAAAGTTGCCAAAGACTACAGATGGGTGAGAAATTATTTGTGCAGATGCAGCAGGGACATTTGGGCCTTACTTTGTAAGTATAATACAATCCAGTTGTACTTTCTACAAGGACTAAGAGTAACTGAATAACTAGGAACTATTTATTTACTTATTTATTTACCTATGTGGTCCTAGATAACCTGGCTAATGAGGCTCCCTGGCTGCTCATTCTGGGGCTAAGTTTCAGCTTGCAGGGAAAAGGCATTTAGTTATGTGTGCGAGGGTGTGTGTGTTAGTATGTGTAAAGGCGCAAGTGTGCACGTGCGCATGCGTGTCTGTGCTCATTTGCTACAGTCTCTGCATCTTGGGTCCTACTCTTCTCTGGGCCTAGGGACCCCCGGGGTTCACCTTTCCTCTGCTCCCCCCCTGCACTTTGTCGGGAGGTCACGTGTGCGGAAACAAGCCCCACGTGGTTTTAATCATTTTGCTATAAAAGCTGAGCTGCTCGCTGCTTTGATCCAGGCTGAGCTGCCGGAGGAAGGGCTGGGGGCCAGGCTGGCCTGTCCACGGAGCGCTCCGCACACAGGTCCCACATCAGACGGCAGCCGTAAAATGGAGCACAGCTCATTAATTCTCCCTCTTAACCAGGGCACCTGACAAGAAGTGACTTTGAAAACCTGGAGGACGGCTGGGCAGGGCTGGGGTGGTGGGGGGTGGTGGTGGGCGGCTCTTGGTCTAGGCAAGGAACATCTGTTTCCAGGTCCCTGGCTGTTAAATTGACATCTTTTTATTTGAAAAGTTTCTTTTATTTCCCAACTTCCTGCAATTGGCAAGGTCTCTGTGCCAGGGAATAGACTGTCATGGCTTTGTGGGCAATACTAGCTGAGTGGCCCCGCTGTCCCGCAGGACAGACCTACGAGTGCCAAAGTGGGCAGCTTGGCGTGCAGTCAATTATTAAACCTATGTTTGTGCAGAGAACATCAAACCCCATAAAAAGCCAAAATGGCCTTGAAATTGAAAACCCTGTGAACGTTGTGAGGCTCCATCTGAGAAATATTAGTGTTTCGGAGCTAGGAAATTCACTGGGAGCCTTGTGTTTCATCAAGAGTCTTCTCTTCCGGGCCTAGCAATCAAGATCCCTTAACAAGAATGAGCCCAAACCCCTGCTGTCTGCAGCTTTCACCCTGGATGCTTAGATAGCTCTTGGTGACCAAAGACCCAAGTTTGACCTTTAACCTCAAACTGGCAAAGGCTGGGTTGACCCTTCTCATGGTGAGTGCCCAGGGCTCTTAGGATGAGAACTGAAGGTGGTGGGTGGAAGATCCTGTTTCTTTCTACTTTGTCCTAGGAGCCTTTGGGTCATCTTATATTCCTGGCCCCCAATCCACATGCTTTATCCTTCATCCCTTAGGATCCACCCTTGGCTGAGTGGATCACTGTCAGCAGGACAGACAGCAATCAACACTTGAGAAACAAGAGCATGGCTGGGTCCCAAGGGAGCATCAAGAGATAATTGTATCTGGTGTACCCGTTGGCACGCACGTGTGTGCCCACACATGTATGCAGCACAAGTGTGGCACCAGAAGGAGTGAGTCTGAATGTTGGTGCCATAGTGTGTGTGAAGCACGAGCCTTGGAAGTGAATAGATGAGTACATAGAATATCTTTGTCAGAGTATCTTTCCATATATTAATGTGCATGAGGAACTACTGGGACGAGGTGGTGGTGTGCACTCGTGGGATGTGAATAGGAATTTCCACATTCACATGTTTCCTCGGAAGTGGTGGAGATATCCTTATTGGTTTTGCTTTACCACTGACTCTCAACACTCGCACCCCTTAATTTCCAAGACCTCCGGTATTCCCGTCACCACCCCTTTGAAGCCCACTTCAAGATTGGAGACTCTCTAGTCAGATTGCCCGGCTCTGTCACTTTCTAGTCTTGGCAAGTTGCTTAACTCCACACATTTTAGTTTCCTTGTCTGTAAAAGGAGAGTAAAATGTACCAAGTCGGAGAATCTATGAAATAATTCATGTAAAGCAATTTGATATGACCTGGCTCGGGGCATTTCAGCATTTGGTTAGGTGTCGTCAGCATCACCCCTTGGCACTTCCATTACTCCCACCTCTCATCCCACATCCTGTGCTTCCATTATACCTTGATCATCTTCCATTCTCCCTGATCTCCCTTCATCACATTATCAACCCCCATTAAGTCAGTGACCCCAGCTGCTGTGTACCACCTTTCCAATCTAGACCACCAAACTGGGGTGCTCCTGGAAGGAGGAAACCAGCAGGATGTGACCCTGCCAAGATGGGTCACTTGAGTGGCAGAACCAGAGCGTAGATACTCCTTGATTTCTCAACCACTTGGGTGAAGAACAAGAACAGGTGAGTGAAAGTAGGAAGGAGCCACCTGGATTGGCCCTACAGCATGCTTGCTTCTCCCCTTCTTCCCTCTTTGGGCTTGGCTTGTGGTTAGGAGGGAGGCCTGAGAACAAGGCTATGTTGTCAGCTTACTACCAGCTTGGGGGCATCCAAGAAAGAAAGTCAATGTCTTGGTCACTTTGGCTTTTCTATTCCAATTTGAATATATTAAAATGCAACATTCCAGCTGTGCAAATCCCCAGGCCATTGAAATAAAAGGTTTTTAACTTTAACCATTAAAGATTTAACTGGCCAATAAATCTAAGTATGTGGGGGGTTGTTACCAAACGTTTATTACATTGCTCTTGCTTTTAACGTAAGAGCAAATGCCAAGTATGGACTTCCATGGAAAAGACATTCCCTTCTGGTCAAAACTGATGTCAGCCCCTGACCTCCCCACCAAAAAACAAGAGATCATTGTCTCCATAAGGATCCACTCACTTTCCTCTCAAATCTCTTTAGGAGTTAAAATGGCTATATCAGTTTTATAAACCAATTTGCTTGCTGCAAAAAATGAAAAAAAAAAAAAAAAAAAGTCCGTAATAGCCTCTCATAGCCTCTCGTTGCCATGGTCAGAACTTGACTAAGTTAATCCAAAAGTCTACTTTCAGTTTGAGCATCTTGGCGCCAACTTTTCCAGAGCCAGATTTTATAAAGGCACAAAGGGGATATAGCTTTGGTGAAGAAAATTACAAGATCTTTCTCTTTTAGTATCTTCTGGGTGAGTTGGTAATCAGTGTCTTGATCGTAGGGCTTAGTTTTACCATTTTTTCCTTTAAGGCAAGCGAGCCATCTGTCCAGTGGTGAAATATGGCTTTTAATTTACACAAATGTAAAAGTATAGAACTTAACAATCATATTCACCCTGGACTTAAAAAATGAATAGAGGCCAGATAAATCTTGGCCATTAAAAAAAAAAAAAAAAAAAAAAACCAAAAAAAAAAAAATAGCTGACGTATATGTTGAGTTATACCAGCCAACACAGGGACAGAGTCACATTCCAGATGTGCTATTTTCCTGCCCATTGACAGCTCTCCAACCCACTCCAGTAGTAAAAAAGTCCTGAAGTGGATTTTTTAATCTGGCTTAGACTCTTTTTTGCCCACAAGGCCTGCTGGGTGGGTCCTCTGGGTTTCATTTCCACAGAACAAACCAGGGAGCCCTGTTTGTGGGAAATACACAGTAAATCCTGGCCTTTGCTCAGGAAAACTCCCTCTGGAGCATTTTTCACATCTAAATAGGAGGTGCATAAAGTTGATAAGCAGTTGTATTTTTTAAAAGTGATTTTACTTTTAGCTTGAAGTCATTTTAGCTCAAAAATTTTTAGCTCTATGAGGCCTTATCCTTTGGCTCCCTAAGCCAAAGTAGCATGACAATGGTGAACACATACACAGCCAGTTCAAATGGCAGGAGACACCCACATGTGCCTTTTGAGTGGCAACCCATCCACACGTCCCTGGCTTCAGTTCTTTGCTCATACAATCCCCATCTTCATCCGCTTCCTCCATCCCATTGCAACTGCCCAGAAGGAAGTGTGAATCCCAGGGACCCACTAGGCATGCAGAAGTATTTCCCCTGGAGGTCCCTAACAGTGTCTTTGATGTGAGTGTGGCAGGGAAGGGCTCAGCTTGCTAAATTTTAAAGCCTCTTCAATGGATTGGGAGGTAGAGGCACTGGAGAAATTATTTTCAAACCGCACTAGACTAGAAGGGAAGGTATGGCTGCTTTGCTGGGGTTCTCTCCGGGAGGCAAATCCAGAAACTCCAAAGACCTGTTTTCAGCCTCTAAATAGCAAGGGTCTTCAGCACATGGGGAAGCACAGGGTGGCTCCCACCAGCCTCTCCCTGGGGTATTTCCAGGTAGATTTTGCTCTCCCTCTGCCTTCTCTGAGTTTCAAATCCCAGCCTGTTGAATGCAGGAAAGAGAAAGAGCAAGATGAAGACACCTCAACTGTTGTTTAGCAAGCTTTGCTTCCTGAATGACAAGCCGCTTTGGAAGGAAAAATTTGTATATGGATTCCTAGTGCCTGCGCAACTGTACATGGCAGCCCTGTTTTGGGGGGTTATAATCTTGGTGTTCTTGGAGAAAAGGCACCCATCCTTCCTCCCAGAAGAATTACAGTTGCTTAGATGATGCTCCTTCTGTTTGTTCATTCATCCATTCATATATTAGCTCATTTATTCATTCAAGAAATATTGCTGGATACTTTCTATGTGTCTTTCTCTCTGCCAGGGCTTTGGTTCAGGGCTGTAGACAGACCAGGACCCAGTGCTGGAGTAGACACTCAGCAGAGTCCTCTGGAAAGAGAAGAGTGACCCTTGACCCTGTCCCTAGGGATTACTGAGTGGGCACCTCGTCTCCGTGAGTGTTTAAAACAGAAGAGTCTTGCACACATTAGAGGCCGATCAGTCTTACTCGGGTCTTTAGTCATCTCCCAGCTCCTCACGGTGCCGTTTCAGATCTCCCCACCATCTGTAACTCCCAACCCCACCATCTCCTCCACATTCAATTCCTATTTTTAGAAAAAGCAGGCGATGTTGGCTCTGCTCCCCCAGGTAGCTTCCTCTGCCTCTGGTCCAACCTGTGCCCTCCCGCCCACTCTCCCAGCTGCGATGTCAGCACCCATCCCTCCTATTTCCCGCATGATCCGTCTACTCTCACTTTCTCCAGAAGCCCCTGCACTGTGAAATCTCTCCCTCCTGCATCTGCTCAGTCTCTCCTCCCTGCCAGGACTTCCGAGACTGTCCCCAGGCTGTGGCCTTTCCCCTCCCAGGCTCACCATGGCCAGTCTTGAGGTCGCTGCGACCCTAGACCCAAGGGAAAGGACAGGCTCCATCTGTACAGGCTGGGACCGTTGCCCCTCCCGCCATGACATGGCCCCAAACACTTCCCCTTGCTGCTTCTTTTCCCTTTTCCCTTCTGAATACAGCCATTTAAAAAGGTTGAAATGGGCTTCATGAGGTTTAAGGGGTTTATTAGTTTTAAAAACCACGTTCCCTGTTTGGAGGAAGGGGAAACAGCCGCCTTCTTTTCACATTACGTCAATCCACAGGCGTCTGTAATTTACATTTTTTTAACTCAAATGTTCAGAAATAATGGAAAGGCTGCTTGAAAAAAACAGATGAAATAAAAACTGGGGGAAATGTGTATTATACAAAAACCAGACCTGTGAGGCTGAGGCGAGACACACCGATGACCTGGGGAGCTGATTAATGAGGCAAAGCAAAGGAAGCCCAGGTGAGTGTAGACGCCACGCTTTCTCCACTGCCGCGGACGCCCCGCGCTGGCATGTCATTTCCCACGCACAACGTCAAGGATGGTTTGCATTTGGAGATTTTAGAGCCACTGACATTTCTTCCCTAGGAGAAAAGACTCCTGAGCTGTGGAAGTATTGGGACACGGGGAGGAATGAAGTTGAGGGTCCTGGAGAATGGGACCCTGCTGGGCCTCAGCCTCAGATTCTCTTGGTCCTCAAAGTCAGTCTTTTCTGATCCAGCCTTGCTTTATTTAATTTCTCCTCCTCTCCTCCTCCTCCTCATTCTCTGAGAAAAAAGGAGATGAGGGTCAGACGCTTAAGGCCTTGGTAAGATGTATTAGCAGTTTTATTTTCTGACAATCTTCTAATACAACCACTTCATTAAAAGAAAGAAACACTACTTAAAAATCAAATATCTGCTTACAAAATAGCTTTTCGATTTCCTCAAATAGTTTTTTTCTGTGCATCATGTCCATAAATGCTGTGTCATTTAATATTCCTTTGGCAAATATTTTAAGCGTATACCATGTGTCAAGGATGGTATTAGACTTCGGGGATCCAAGGAGACCCAAACAGACCCGGTCTATGCTGCCTACTGTGGCGGGGACAGCGGGTTAGAGAAAGCAGCAGGTGTCAGGGGATGAGGTGTCTGGCAGCAGAAGGAACTGCAGGAGTGGAGGGGTAGGGATGAAGGGACGAGAAAAGGTTTCTGGGGGAAGTGATGTCAGGTGCCTGGCAGCAAGAGCAGGATTTAGGCAGGTGAAGAGGCTCTGGAGGGGATGATTCCAGGCAGGGGGAGATTAGTGCCTGGGCCCAGAGGTCGAGAGTATTGTGAACCCAAGTTCTGTTGACTGCAACTGGCAGGCGACGGACCTGGGCGGCAGTCAGGGGCCCAACCAGGCGGGCTCTTTGCAAGGAGCTTAGACTGAATTCTGTGAGCACTGGGAAGCCTCTGAAGGGTTCAAGCAGGGGAGTTTACATCTCTGGGAATCACTTCCATGCAGTAATGGAAATGGCTTCAGAAGGCATTTAGTCCTACTCTCTCTTTTTTTAGATGATGAAGTTGAGGCCCGGAGAGGTGAATACAGCCATTCCTCTTTCTACCATTTCTACCAGCCGGTGTTTATTGAAAGCTTATAGACACCAGCACTGTGCTAGATGACTCATATGCCCCGGCTCACTCATCCTCACAACCCCTGCGGGAGGGACTACTGATACTCCCATTTTACAGATGAGAAAACAGAGGCCCAGAAAGATGAAGTAACTTGCTTAAGGTCACTTGGCTAGCAAGGGTCGAAGCCAGTATTTAAGTTAGATCTGTATGGCTTCATAATCTTAACTGTACACTCTACTTTCCCAGGGTTCCATAATTAATAGTGGGGCTAGAATGTAAACCCAGGCCTCCGGATACGGGTCTGCAATAGCTGTTGCATTGAATACACCAGGTCTCCCTGTTTTCTTAAAAGATAGGCAACCACCCTGATGTCATTGCTGCTTCTGTTGACCATGTCTCCGCTGACTCTGTACTCCAGCACCACAGCTGATGTCTCTGAATGTGCCACTTTTGTATCCTATTCTTCACCTGTCTCCTTGTACATATTTCAGAAAGATTATAATACCCACGCAGTGTCAATGTTCTGCAGAGGACGGGAACTGAACTCCAACAAAGCTGGAAGTGGGGGGAAGTTCCAAGCAGTGGGTTAAACAGTTCTGTGGGATTCTCGAGGCTGTTGGCCAAAGACACTGGCTAAGGCGGCGGGGTGGCCCCTTTGGGCCCCGGCGTGCGAGATGGCCTATCTCTCTTGAGTTCAGTAGTCATCAGGGCTGTGACTTCCCACGGCTGGCCACTGTAGGGTCACCTGTCCATCCTGGGACTGTCACCTTCAGGTTCTGGGATGAGGAGGTCAGGGCTGCCAAGCCTGGGGAAGCCTCAGCCACTTGTCATTGCTTCCTAGCTAATGACCTGCTGGCCTGGCCACATCTCAGCTAATTTCTGCAATTAGGGGGGCTTGTTTTCAGAGGCTGAAACAGGAACTTTTCTGAATTAGCTTTTATGGTTCAGAGCCTTTAATTTGAGATTTAAAAAACATCATAGCTCACCAAAACCAAATAAACTGCAGCTAATGAAATTCGCAGAAGTTCTCGGAGAATGCTTCTCACTGGTGCTCCTGGATGATTTATTGACAGCTGGTTGTAAAAACAATCTTATTAAAGGTCATAATGTTGGGTTAAAAAAAAAAGCCCTTTAATTTATAGCATAATTAGGCTTCCTCCAATAGCTCTGCTGCCAGGGCTGTCACTTAGGGCTCTGAGGAAGCCCTTGGTGTTTTTCATTATATCACAGTGAAGGAGCTCCCTGCTCCTAGAGGGCCCACTGGCTTGCTCTTTATGGCCCTTTTATTGCTGCTAAAATAGTCAAAACAGGGGGTTGATTAGAGCCGACTGATGCCTACTGATTATGGGAACACCTCCTGTGGGGGGAGGGAGGAGGTGGAAAGGGGCTCAGGACTTCAGGACGTGCCTCCGACAGGAAGGGACAGGCTGTGAAACGTGCCCAGGAGGTGTGACCAGGCTTCCAGGCTCTTCCCCAGACACTTGTGGATTGAAGGCTGACCCCAGGCAGGCGGGGCTGGGGTGAGAAAAGGCTCAGGGAAGGTGCTAATGCCTCAAGGAAGAGGACAACCCCAGGGCAGGATGTGTATGTATGGGAATAAGAACCTTAAAAATGCTAATGGGCCCCAAGGTGGAGCAGACTGGTGGTGGGGAAACAGCTCCAAAGACTAAAAGGTCTTCCCTGCTGCTGTCACTGCCTTGCAGGAGGAAGGGAAGGGACGTAGTAGTATTGGTGTAGAATGGTGGGGGTGGGGGAGGTAGACAGGTCCTGGAGTCTCAAAGCTGAGCTGGGGACAGAGTGGAGTTCTGAAGTGTAGTGTTGGAATGTCCTTTGTGCATCACAAAAGCGTTCCTCCTTCCAGGAGCCCAGTGGCAGGGCTTTCTGGAGCTGTCTGCCCAGGGCTGTGTCTGTGCAGCGAAGGTGCCTGGGAGGGGTGGGGGTGGGTCTCACGACCCTAGCACAGCGGGATGGCTGATGATGGCCAAACTGGAGCAGATGTGGAGACAGGGAAGGGGCAGGCGGCTCTGAAATTATGCTGGCCTGGACATGGCCTGGAGCAGGCTTGGGGCCATGGGTCCATGGCAGCCCCAGGGATTGAGCTGCTGCTAGGGTTCTGCTCTGCAAAGGTGGGAGTGAGTGCTCCAGGGCTCATCCTGGGCTGCCTCCCCTCCCCTTCTCTCCTCTCCCCTCCCCTCCTCTCCTGAGGGGTACCAGCTGCTCAGGCTTACCCTCCATCCTGCGTGAAACTGGTAAGCACATCTCAGTTTCCCAGTGTCTGCTCAGCCTTTGGAGGGCCGAGGAATCCAATTTCCGGCTCTTTGAGCATCAGACCTAGGCCCGTGGCTCTCTCACCCTCAGGCACAGACTGTGTAGTTGTAGCCTTTCTGCCAGTGTCCCCTCCTCCTCCTTTCGTCCTCCCATCTGTCCCCCTTCCTTCTTCTTTTGGAATTAATTGTGCAAAAGGCTTATTGAGGAGTAAAACTGTGAAAGGAAAAGGAGAGGAAGGGTGGGGCGGGGAGGACCCTTGAGACTAAGGCTCCTCTGCTCCTCCCGCAAGGTCCCGGCAGGAAAGATCGCTGGGCACTGTGCGCACTTACCCCGGCAGGGCGGAGTCCGAGTGAGCAGAGCTGGGACAACCTTGTCACAGAACCTGGCATTTTTTCTGAGGGGTTCCCTTAGACTGTGCCCCCTCCCCAACTCCAGCCAGAGAGAGAGAGAGAGGTGTCTGGGAGAGGATGAGACTTGCTCCTTGGACCAAAGCCCTTGTCACGGCACTCCAAGTTCATGCAGTGAACGTTACTGAGCACCTATTAAGTGCCAGGCACTGTGCAGGAAGATGGGCTTACAGAAATGAACTTAGGAAGTTTCCAGGCTGAGGCAGGGGTAGGGGAGAGACATTACTTAATTAATCACATTACGATATGGTAAATGCACAGCTAACTTTATGCAAGGAGCCAAGTGAGGACAAAGGAAGGAGGAGGTAACTGCCTGGTGCTTGACAGCGTGGTGCAGGAGTGTGTGTGAGTGTGTGAGTGTCTGCATGTGAGTGTGTGTGAGCATGTGTGTGTGTGTGTGTGTGTGTGTGTAGTCTGAGTCTGTGAGGATGTCAGTGTGATGTGATGTAAGCATGTGGGTCTGTGAGTGGGAGCATCTGTGTGAATGATTGTGTCTGTGAGTGTGCAAGTTGTATGCGACACTGGTGTGTGGGGGGTGTGGGAGAGTGTGCACATGAGTGTGTGTCACTGATATTCCATAGGACTGGCCTTTGGGGACCATGGCAGCCTTGCAAACGGTGTAAGTGCCCCAAGGGAAGGGATGGCATCTGCTGTGCTGGAACCTAGAGCCTAGGACAGTGCCAGAAACGGGACGTGGCCAATAGCCCTTTTGTGGGTAAAAGGCTGCCTCCCCTTTTCTGCAGTGCAGGGAATAGAATCTGCTCCGTTAGCGTCAGCTATGGCCTTGGTTTCTGTTCAGGAGGCTTTGTCCTCTCAGGCAAAGAAAGGGAGCAAGAGTTTTTTTCTTTTAGAGATTAGTAGAAGCTAGAGGGTAAAGAGATAAATTCTTGAATCAATGAAGTCCTGCCCCTTTAAATAACCATAACTCAAGGGCTGCAGTTTATGTTAATTTACTTCTACAAACTTCTTATACTTTCTAAATTTTCATTTTTTTTGAATCTGAGAAACAGGTTATTAACAAAAGAATCTGACTTTTCCATGCAAACTAGTGCCAGGAGAGTGTAAAAGCTGCTTGTGGTGTAGGCACGGACCCTGGGATTGATTCGGATTGCTTGCCTCCCCGGCCCCTAGCCCACTTTCCTGCCCCAACCCGCTGTTTCTCGCTCTGGCCCCGCTGTGCCTGCCATCCCGCCCCTGGGCTTTGTGTCTCAGCCTCTGTTATTTGTCTTGTTTCCCTTTGATTGACAGCCCATTTTTGGAGTCACATTTCTAGGCTGACCTCTGCCTTCTCCAACAGAGCACAGCTCGGGGACTTACCTCCGGGCCTTGTGCTCTGAGCCAGGCTTAGGGGACCCCGCTTACCCTGCCTCACATTCAGCCCTGTACCCTGGGCCACAGGCCAGGCACTCAGGCTTGGGAGGAGGCTGAACAGGAAGTAAGAATTCAACATGCTGGTGTCTCTTTAAACATCTAGCTTCTCCCTTTGGATTCTCCTGTTTGTGACACAGTACCCCCTTCCTTTCTCTTCTTAGAAGCTGGCAATTACTCATCATTTATAAATTGAAGATAATCCCATTTCCTGATGACTCCTGCAGATCAGGGGTTGAGGGAGAAGAGTTTCTTAAGAACTTTCATCCCAGTCTGCTAATTGTAGAGGAAATAACTAAAATGCCTCTATTTCTCAGCTATGGACTTCCAAGGTCTGGTTCTTTCTAAAGAGATTTCTGTGCATTAAATCCTTTAATGATGGCAGTAGTCTCCTATCAGATTCTAAACCCAAGGACAATTGTTCCAGGCACATTTCAAGCTGCAAATTGCAGACAGCTGTCGGTCAAGGCCATCAGACTGTGGGGCAGCAGTGATTCTCTCCCCTAGATCATTCTATTCTGCATTTCCTTTGACCTGGGTGAGGGTGGACTTGGAGTTAAAGTGCAGGCTGAGGGCACTGTAGGATTTATTGGCGCTGCAGTTGGTGTTTTAGTTAATGTAGGTGTTTTGTTCAGGGTTAGCCTTGGGTAGAGATTCTGATCACTGTGGTGTTAAGCCCCAAGGATAAGGGGCAGGGAGGGTTAGGGTTAGGCCAAATTAGGGTTCCCTGAAGGGTAGGGGTCAGCGTGTGGTTGCTGCTGGGGTCAGCATTAGGGCTGGGTCAGGTGCTTTGCCAGACTCTCGGATGCTCATTTGTGGGGAGGCTCGGTCTAGAGATTGTGCCACACCTTCATGTTCATTCTCACCGGGACCCAATCTTTGGTCCTGCCATGGCCAAAGGTTTTGGGCTGAATGAGAAAAGGCATGCTGTTTTCCCTCTGGAAGTGTTTAGGATTGAAGTCCACATAGTGACGCCATGGCACTCTCCTGGGAAACCTGGCAAAACTCAGCCTTGGTGTTTATCTCCTCTGGCTCCGAGGAGGCAGGAGGGCAGGCAACAGTGGGCTCAGATGATTGTCCTCCTGCACCACCAGGAAGTTGGGGCAGGACTGAGGAACTCAGTCTCAGGACCTGAGGCACAGAGTGGGCCACTGGGTCCTGGGGGCACCAGTGGCCAGGAACAAACCCCACCCATCCTAGTACCTGGTGTCCTGCTGACTAATTTGATTCCATTTCAAGCACTTTGGAGAAATACCCAGGAATGACAACAAACTGATCCTAGTTCCCTGCCTACCCAAGGAGACAGCAAGGCAGCGCTGCAGTGGCTTTCTGGGCTATTTCTGTGAAAAGGCACTAGGCAGACACAGATAAAGAGCCCATGTGCCCCCAGCCCGCTGCCCAGCCTCTGCAGACATTGTCACAATCTGAACGCTGCCCCTTTGGCTTTTGCTCTTGCAAAGCCCACTGTACCTCACATTCCAGTCATATCAACACTACCCTAAACACCAGCCTGGAATGCCCCACCCCAATATGTCTAGAGACTCCCCTCGTCTTCCGGGATCCAGCCCTTGGATATTGCATTGCATTTATTTGTTTATGGGTTCAATGTAGGGACAGTGTCTTAATTACATTGCATTCCCAGAGACTTGCAAAGGGACTAGAAGAGAATGGATCCAAAATTATTGTTGGTTGAAAGAGAGAAGAGCAGGAAAGACCAGGGCCTCAGACTAATGGAGTTATGCCTATTTCATAGGCATAGGTCTTTTTATAGAGCACCCTCAGCTCCTCCATACTTCAAAAATCTCTGTGTATTTTTTTGTCTGCCTCTTTCTCCTTCACTTGTATGAAAGTCAATAAACCTAACAGGTAACCATGTCTTGGTGCTGTGGTGGTGTGCGACGCTCTACAGCACAGTGCAGCTGCATGCCTGGTGCAGTGGTTCACACCTGTAATCCCAGCACTTTGGGAGGCCAAGGTGGGAGGATCACTTGAGGCCAGGAGTTTGAGACCAGCCTGGCCAACGTGGTGAGAACCCATCTCTACAAAATTAGCCAGGCATGGTGGTGTGTGCCTATAGTCCCAGGTACTCAGGAGGCTGAGGCAGCAGGATCGCTTGAACCCAGGAGTTTGAGGCTACAGTAAGCTATGGTCTGCCACTTCACTCTAGCCTGGGCAACAGAGTGAGACCCTGTCTCAAAAATAAAATAAAATAATATAAAATAGGCTGGGCGCTCTGGCTCACGCCTGTAATCCTAGCACTCTGGGAGGCTGAGGCCAAAGGATTGCTCAAGGTCAGGAGTTTGAAACCAGCCTGAGCAAGAGCGGGACCCTGTCTCTACTAAAAATACAAAGAAATTAATTGGCCAACTAAAAATATACAGAAAAAATTAGCCGGGCATGGTGGCACATGCCTGTAGTCCCAGCTACTCGGGAGGCTGAGGCAGAAGGATTGCTCGAGCCCAGGGGTTTGAGGTTGCTGTGAGCTAGGCTGACGCCACGGCGTTCTAGCCTGGACAACAGAGTGAGACTGTGTCTGAAAAAAAAAATTATAATTACTAATTAGGAAAAAAGAATAACCAGGACAAAAATGAGTAAACACAGATTACAAATATTGTTGAAATTAAAACCCCAACAAAAGGACTAAAGTCAAAGAAACTTTCCAAACAGGAAAAAAAAAATATGTAAAGAGATAGTAGCAGATATAGAGAACCAATTCAGACTATCAGGAATCCTAGAAAGAAAAAAACCAATCATGTGGAAGAGAGTTTCACAGGGACGAATGGAAGGCACACATCCATTGAACGCCCAGCACAATAACTGAGAAAAGGGGCGGGTGCAGTGGCTCACGCCTGTAATCCTAGCACTCTGGGAGGCCGAGGCAGGAGGATCGCTCAAGGTCAGGAGTTTGAAACCAGCCTGAGCAAGAGCGTGACCCCGTCTCTACTAAAATAGAAAGAAATTAATTGGCCGACTAAAAATATATAGAAAAAATTAGCTGGTGCGTGGTGGCACATGCCTGCAGTCCCAGCTGCTCAGGAGGCTGAGGCAGGAGGATCACCTGAGCCTGAGAGTTTGAGGTTGCTGTGAGCTAGGCTGACACCATGGCAACAGAGTGAGACTCTGTCTCAAAAAAAAAAAAAAAACTGAGAAAAAAATATACTAAGATACTTCACAGTGAAACTGTAGAATATTAAAGAAAGGAGGAAGACTGTAAATGTTTTCAGAGAGCCAAAGAAAGAGAACTATATTGCCAATACAGTTTTTGGCGTATAGGAAACACAAAAGGCCATCATTTGTTTAGCTTTGTAGTGGCAGTATTAGAAACTTTAGATTAAAAATTTGGTGTATTCTAGCCTATAATTTTCTCCCTTTTGCATCCTGCTTATCTTTAGGAAATTTGTTAAAATCACTGTTCAATTAGTGATTTTCTCATCTTGAATCTCTGCCTATTCTCCATAAATTTTGAAGTAATAATTCTCTCTCTCAAAATGTATGAGCATTTGAAATAAAATATCTTAACAGTATTGAAGTATTGATATATTTTATCCGTACAATCAGAAACAAATTTAATAGTAGGAAAGGAAATAGATACATAGTATGTGTGTGCCTTTGTGTATTTATGTTTTTATTTATATTTGTGTGTATATTGAATTTATGTTTGTTAGCTTTTAATATAGATTGCATACTGTGTTTCAACTTTAAGATGTCACTGATTATAAGAAATGCCACTATTTTCTGAAACATTAAAGAAAAATACTGTTAATTAACTCATGACATTATAAAGTGCATCTGGATTTCAGGGATGTTAAATGTGAAAAAAATGTGTATCTTAGAATCAATTAAATATGCTTAGCAATATATGATATTATGAGGTAAACTCAATTGTTTTATTTAATAGAGGCTTTGGTTTTCTAATTGATTTCCTATGTACAAAGATTACAAATTACCTCTCTATCAAAAATGTGTATTGGCCGCTCACAGTGGTGCACTTGTAATCCTAGCACTCTGGGAGGCCAAGGCAGAAGGATCGCTTGAGCCCAGGAGTTTGAGGTTGCTGTGAGTTAGGCTGATGCCATGGCACTCTAACCCAGACAACACAGTGAGACACTGTGTTTAAAAAAAAAAAAAAAAAAAAAAAGCGTATCTTCTATTTGGAGGTGGCAATTCAGGGAACTATCATTAGAAAATAAAGTATTTAGATATATCTGAATAAAAAAGATAGATACATGCCAAAGTGTTCACTGTGTTCATCTCTACATGAATGAGATTATGGATATTTTAAAATATTTTTCCTTTTGCTTCTATTATTTTATGACTTTTTTAATCATTATAATTCTTAAAATAGTAATTTCATTTAAGGGAAGGGTAAAAAGTAAGCAAAAATCTGCAGAATTTGGATCTGAGATAATACCATTCCAAAGAACTATGGTAAGAACTACTTATATTACATATATATAGTTATACATATATAACTATATAGCATATGTATAGTAATATTTATGTGTATAGCTGAGTGTGTATATATACACACACATTAATTACTACTTACTTCCCACCCCCAGAGATAGAGTCTCATTGTGTCGCCCAGGCTATAGTGCAGTGGCGTCATCATAGTTCACTGCAACCTCAAACTCCTGGACTCAAGCGATTCTCCTGCCTCATCCTCTCCAGTAGCTGGGACTACAGGCATGGGCCACCATGCCTGGCTTAGTTTCCTATTTTTACTAGAGATGGGGTCTTGCTCTTCCTCAGGCTGGTCTCAAACTCCTGAGCTCAAGCAATCCTCCCACCTTGGCCTTCCAGAGTGCAGGATAACAGGCATGAGCCACCATGCCCGGCCAACTACTGCTTTTATTTTCAGACTTCTTTGTATACTTGTGATGTAAATGATTCTATATAAGGATTTAATTAAATATGTTTATGCCAAGAATTATAATTGATAGAGCATAGTTCCCCTGGATATTTAAGTATCCAGGTATGATGAGGGAGTTCAGGAAAAGAAATCTTTGGTATATAAAACTTACTTTTTTTTTTTCCACTTTGACCAGGATTATAACCAAAATAGATATATGAAATGTGGTAGAGAGAGGGGGCCATTGGCCTCACTAAGAATGCCCTGCCTTCTCCATCTTTGTTTCAGAAGACCAAGAAGGTGACTTACAAGACTGAATATTTCTGGGGACAATACAAGTATCTGGGTGTGAATTTTCATGTCTATCCAGATGGGACTGAAAGCAACCATTCAATTTTATGAATCTCACTGGACAGAATGGATTTACTAGAATTATTCCAGTTATCGTGCTCTTTGGTTGTCATTATCTTGCAAATGTGTCAGAGGACAATGTGCCAATATGGCAGTGACTGTAAACTGGCACACAGCATTTGTTAGTCCTGAAGAAAAGCATATGTACTATTTTTCAGTATAATTATAATGAATGTTAGAACTATTTCTTAAAAACCTTTTTATTACTTTTGTGTGACTTTATTTAACAAGGATGTTTTGTCTTTTGTGTAAGGAAGGTTCTAGAAGCTAGATATTTAATTGTAAATATGTGAGAAAACTCAGTGAAGAATTCAGGATAAAAATTTAAAAAAGCACAGGTTATCTGGGAATTCCAGTGTTAAGATACATAGAAAAACATTAAATTGATGAGTGAACTTATGACAGCAGTAGCATTTCAAATTTCTAAAGACTTACCCTGTATATATATAAAATATCCAGCAGCATCAATTTTTATAAGTACTGTTTGAATTATTAATACTAGATTATATAGTCCCGGCCTTAATTCTACACTTACGTTATTTTGTAATTTTTTATTACTATTTTTAAGAGGTTAAAGAAAACATACACTCTCACATTAATGTGCTGTAAAAACATTTGAATTGTGCATTAATTCAAACTAAATGTATGTCAGTATGGATGTCTTTGTGTCAGTTCAAGACTATTGATCTGTGAAGTTATTTTGTAAGGAAATTATTTTGGTACAGTTTTGTGTCCCAGGAAATGTGTGGTTTTTAATCCTTTCTGAATATGCAGTAAGGTTAATAAACAGGAGTGTTTCTTCCCTACTGAATAGATAAGTGTTTTTCTTTTTTAAAATTGAAAGCTCCATAAAAATTACCTTAGTAAACTATTACGATGTTAACCTATGTTTATAATCATTTAAACATGTTGTTAGAGAAAGAAACAAAATGGCAATAATAGAATCAGCTATGGGAAAGATTGGCTTCCATAATGCTATTGGTTGAGTATCCCCTATCCAAAATGCTGGGACCAGAAGTGTTTCAGACTTTGGATTTTTTCAGATTTTGGAATATTTGCTTTATACTTTCCAGTTGAGCAACCCTAATCTGAAATTCAAATGCTCAAATGAGCATTTCCTTTGAATGTCATGTCAGTGCTCAGAAAGTTTCAAATTTTGGAGCATTTCTGCTTTCAAATTTTCAGATGAAGAAAACTCAACCTATACCAATATTTGGACTTCGTAGACATTAGATTATATGAAAATGATAGGTAAGAAACTTTGGAGAGAAATAACTTTTTAGAAACTAGACTTGAGGCTGGGTGCAGTGGCTCACACCTGTAATCCTAGCACTCTGGGAGGTTGAGGCAGGCGGATCATTTGAGCTCAGGAATTCGAGACCAGCCTGAGCAAGAGTGAGACCCCGTCTCTACTAAAAATAGAAAAAATTAGCTGGGCAACTAAAAATAGAAACAAAAATAAATTACCCGGGCGTTGTGGCACGTGCCTGTAATACCAGCTACTCGGGAAGCTGAGGCAGGAGGATCACTTGAGCCCAGGAGTTTGAGGTTGCTATGAGCTAGGCTGATGCCATGGCGCTCAACTCTAGCCTGGGCAACAGGGTGAGACTCTGTCTCAAAAAAAAAAAATTAAAGAAAGAAACTAGACTTGAAAACATAATTAATATGTGGAAGTAGTTTGCTTTTATAATTCCCTATATCAGGAAGGTAGTCATGTTTTAAATCCAAGGCATTGAGACCATATAAAAGCAAGAAAATCTGTTTTAAAATTTCTTAACTTTTGTTAGAAATATGTCAATTTTTATTGCTTAAAATAGCAGATTTTATGGATATTATCTAGCACTGAGCCCATATCTGTAAATTTTTTTGTCTTATATTAGAAATGTTCTATCAATAAAGTTTTAAGGATGGATATCCATTTTTGTGGGGTTTTTCCACCCTTTAAAAATTAACCTTGATGATTCCCAGTAATTACAGTAAAAAGTTTTTCTGTATTTTTGCAGTTGAATTTATCTAAGGATTTTCCTCAACATATTAAGTTATCCTTTTCTATATTTGAGCAAATATTGAGGTCCATGTTATACTAAATATTAATAATAGACCACTTTTGTCTTTAATATTTAACCTATAAGAACAATTACATTTTTTTAAGATTTTATTTTAGACTTTTACTGCAAAAGAATGTAACTAAAGAAAAATTAACACCACAGCCATTCTTCCTATAAAGTGTGATACATAATCTACAATTGTGATGATGGTTATTGTTTCCTGATTTCTTCTTCCAAAGGAAAATAATAGCCTATTTGTATTTCGAAGTGACTGAAATATTAATAAAACTCTTTCCATACCTCTTTTCACATTATACCCCTCAGTTTTCATGTGTACATTTGGCCAGGTCTGTAGTAAAACTAGGCTAAACTTAAAAAGTATTATAGAATTCTTGATGGAAGTTTTTTAAATAAAGAGACTAATATTTGTTGCATATATATCATTGCTAATTATTTTAAGTGAAATTGCTTATCAATTGTTAATATTAGTGCCAAAGAGATAAAAGTTCCAATTGTTAAATATTAGTACTAAAAAGATAAATGTATCCTCTTCTGTTTTATACTTTTGACTATATGACTTGATTATAGTCATTATAAAATGGGTGGGATTAATTCCATTATCTTTCTGGTGTAGAATTTTCAAATAATTCTTTTTAGTAAAAAAAAAGTTTCATTTTTATACTGGGAACCTGGTTAAAAAGCATTAAAAAACAACAATCTAAAACCTCTGGAAATAATTCTAAGGGCAAATGGCACTGAAGAAACATCTATTCAAGAAAATCTACAAAAATTCTATCAGAAAGGTGAAAATCTGGATCACAAAACAACCAGAAATCAAATAACAATATGGCAGTAGTAAGCACTTACCCATCAATAACAATACTGAATGTGAATGGACTAAACAAGACCCAACTATATGTTGTGGACAGGAAACCCACTTCACCCATAAAGACACACAGACTATAAATTAAAGGATAGAAAGAGATATTGCATGCAAATGGAAACCATAAAAGAGCAGGAGAAGCTATACTTCTATCAGATAAAATATCAATAGATTTCAAGACACACTTTAAAAAATCAAAGTCATATAATGATAAATGGATTGATTCAGCAAGAGGATATAACAATTCTAAATACATGTGCCCCCAACAGTGGGGTATTCAGATATGTAAAGTAAATATTAACAGAGTTAGAGTGATAGACCCCCCCCAACACAGTTAATTGCTGGAGACCTCAACACTTTGCTTTCGAAACTAGACAGGTCTGACAGAAAACGAACAAAGGAACATTGGATTTAATCTGCACCATAGACCAAATGGCCCTAATAGATATTTACAGAACATTTCATCCAACACCTACAGAATACATTCTTCTCAGCTTATGGGTCATTCTCAAGACCATATGCTAGGCCACAAAACAAGTCTTAAAAATTTTTTTAAAAATTGAAATCATATCCAGTATTTTCTCTGACCACAATGAAATAAAACTAGAAATCAATAACAAGTGGAACATTGTAAACTGTAGTAACACATGGAAATTAAACACTGTGCTTCTGAATGACCAATGGGTCAATGAAGAGCCTAAAGGAAATTTAAAATTTTCTCAACACAAGTGAAAATGAAAACAACATATCAAAGTCTATGGGATACAGCAAAAGCAGTAATAAGAGGAAAATTCATAGCAATAAGTGCCTACATCAAAAAAGTAGAAAGTTTCAAATAAACAGCTTAATGATGCATCTGAAAGAACTAGAAAAACAAGCAAACCAAAACCAAAATTAAAGGAAATAATAAAGATCAGAGCAGAAATAAAATGAAACAAAAAAATATTAAAGATTAATGAAAAGTTGTTTTTTTGTAAAGATACAATTAACAAACCTTTAACCAGACTAAGAAAAAAAAGAAGACCCAAATAAATGAGATGAAAAAAGAGGCATTACAACTGATACTGCAGACATCCAAAGGATCATTAGAGACTACTATGAGCAACTATATGCCAATAAATTGGAAAACCTAGAAGAAATGGGTAAATTCCCAGACACATACAACCTACCAACATTGAGCCAGGAAGAAATGCAAAACCTGAATAAAACAATAACTATAGAAGCAGTAATAAACAGTCTCCCACTGAAGAAAAGCCCAGGACCTGATGGCTTCACTGTTAAATTCTACCAAGCTTTCAAAGAAGAATTAATACCAATTCTACTTAAACTACTCCAAAACATTGAGGAGGAGGGAATATTCTCTCATTCTATGAGGCCTGTCTCACCCTGATACCAAAACCAAACAAAGACACAACAACAACAACAAACTATAGGCCAATATCTCTGATGAACACAGATGCAAAAATCCTCAACAAAATACTAGCAAACTGAATTCAACAACACATTAAAAAGATTATTCATCATGATCAAGTGGGATTCATCCTAGGGATGCAAGGATGGTTCAACATATGCAAATCAATCAATGTGATACATCGTATCAACAGAATGAGGGAAAAAAGTGATAATTTCAACTGATGACTAAAAAGCATTCAATAAAATTCAACATTGCTTCATGTGAAAAAAAACCTCTCAAAATCCTGGGTATCGAAGGAACATACCCATATATAACAAACTCACAACAAGTATCAAACTAAATGGGGGAAAACTAAAAACCTTTCTCCTAAGATCTGGAACAAGACAAGGATGTCCACTTTCATCACTGTTATTCAACATAGTAATGAAAGTTCAAGCAATCAGACAAGAGAAAGCAATAAAGGTCACCCAGATTGGAAAGGAAGAAGTCTAACTGTCCTTTGCAGATGATATGATCTTACAGAGTTTCAGTATCACAAGATGATAAGAGCTTTGGAAATTGATTGCACTGCTATGTGAATGTAACACTACTGAACTGTACACTTGAAAATGGTTAAGATGGTAACTTTTATGTTATGTATATTTTATTACAATTAAAAATTAATTAAGGCTGGGCACGGTGGCTCACACCTATAATCCTAGCACTCTGGGAGGCCAAGGTGAGAGGATCACTTGAGGTCAGGAGTTCGAGACCAGCCTGAGCAAGAGCGAGATCACATCTCTACTAAAAATAGAAATATTAGCCAGGCACAATGGCGCATGCCTGTAGTCCCAGCTACTCGGGAGGCTGAAGCAGGAGAATCACTTGAGCCCAGGAGTTTGAGGTTGCTGTAAGCTAGGCTGCTGCAACGGCATTCTAGCCCAGGTGACAGAGTGAGATTCCGTCTCTTAAAAAATTAATTAAAAGTAATTTATAATAATTAGATAAATGCTGCCAACAATAAGAAGAAATGAAGTCTTTAGCCCTTCTGGTCATCCAAGAGTCCTGATGGCACACATTTTCCAGACAATTAGGGAAAGGCCCCTTGTCCCTCAGTCCTTTACTCTGCAGGTGTGAAGACTGGAGCCCTGGGAGAGTGGGCAGCTTTCTTGTGGTCACACAGCTGGCCAGCAGGGTGAGACTCAGCACCAGCCCACCCTGCTCCAGGGCCAATTCTATACCATCCTGCTTTCCTTGCGGGGCCAACACTTAGCCCCTGGGGATCTGAGGCAAGTCAACTCACAAGGCTATTGCAAGAATTTCAGAAGATAATAGAAAGTGCTTAATACAGTGCCTAACAGATAGTGTGCACCCAAAAATGTGAAAGTAGAAAATTTAGGTCAAGTTTCTATGAGTTTAAAGAAAAGGCCTCTTCTTCTATATAAAAGCCTCAGATCAGAAAGCAAAATCCTATCAACAGTCACACCACATTTGTGTCCCAGCGCCGGCCAATGCCACGCACTCCACCTACACCACCAGAGAATCACCCTTGCGTAGGAGCACTTTGGGACTTTCTATTCCATGGCCGTGTCTGTCAACTCAGTTGATTCTCATAGCAGCCCCAGGAAGTCAGCAGGGTGGGTGAAATCCAGAGAAGCCCAGAGAGAGCATGGGTCCAGGACTAGTTCGTCCCCTAATTCCCCTTCTGTTCTTCTGTTGCCCTCTTTCTACCAGATCTTCTTAGGGACTGTGAACTAGTGCCTATAAGGAATAGCCTGTCAGTGAGCCTTTAACAGACATGACTGAGTGCTGACCCTACCCTAGAAACCACCAAGGCTCAAAAGAGAAGCGCTGCCCACTGCCCCTGAGGAATCACATTCTAACCAAACCATGATAGTCACTCAACAGAGGAAAAAGTTGTCACATCACTGTGTACCCTTGGCTGGAAATCTACCTTCCATCTGGTGGGTCAGAGGAGACAAGCTTCAGAGGGGCACCTGGGAGGTGGCCAGGTAGTCCGCCTTAGTCCTCATACTCATAGTGGCACATCACATCAAGCCAGACACATTATACATCCCAACTCAGCCCCATCTTTCAAGGCCCCACACCCGCAGCTGTTAAATCTGCTCCAAGAAGTCATAGAACCTGCCAAGCCAGGGCCATGGGATGTGATCTGCATGTTAGAAGACAGAATTCATACCTGCTAACATATATGGAGCACTTAATGCACGGGAGACCCTGCTCTTCTGTATTTTACATGTGTCCCAGGAGGAAGTTGTTAAGAAAGGAGTTGTTGATGTTTTCTGGTTGATTGTTTTCTGCAGTTGGGTTGGTTGGTTGTTGCTATTGGTTTACTTTTTTATTACACGTTTTATTTGTTCATTTATTTTGTCTACTATTATGGAACAGAACCTTACTGAATGTGATTCTTCTGTGGTTACCTGAATAAAATGTCCAGGCCACTCCCAAAATAAAACCACTGAGCATAAATAGGTTGGTCGTTTTGGAAAAGATATGACTTTATGTCTCTGGAAAATGTAATCTTCCTTAACCAATTCATCTTTTCATCTGAAAAGCTCCTTCATCTCTTGTGATCATTGGATCTCACCGTCAACCACAGCAGAAGGCTTTGGGGAGGAGGGAGCCCCCTAAATATCAGCCACTGCTTCTGGGCTGCTCTTGGGCAACTCCGAGGAAACAATCACACTCTTACCCTTGGGCTTCCCCCACTAATACCACCCAACACTCCACCCTCAACCTTTCAATCACTCGCATATTCATTCAGTGTTACTTATTGAGCATCTACTATATGTGAAGCAACATGGAGAGCAAAAAATACATGATTCCTGACCTCATATAGCTTATAGTTTAATGAGAATACCAATGTTAAACAGATAAATGCACAGAAGTTTTCATTGCACTTGTGGTATGTGCTAGGGAGAGAGAAATGCAGTGTGCTTGTTCACTTATCTACTAGACATTTACTGAGCACTAAGCTAGGAAAAACCCTATCTTAGGTGCTTATTGGAACATATCACAGGATGAAAGCTAAGGTAAGAGAAGGTGTCCTGAGGAAATGTCATTCAAGCTGAGACCTGAGAGACGGATAGAAGTTGACTCAGCAAGAAGACTGGAAGCACATGCCCGTCCGAGGAGCAAAATAGTGGGTCCTGGAGCAGATGAGACTGTGGGATGGGAAGGGAGCCCCGGGGCCCTGCCGCACTGGGGCTGGGGCAGGGCCAGGGAGGCCGGACCAAGAGGCAGAGCCAGGGCTCTCCAGGCTCTGTGCCCCACTGAGAGTTGTCCCTTGATCCTAAGGGCAGGGCGAGCTTCTGAGGGGCTTTCAGCTGAGAGCTGATGTTCTCACCATTCCCGCGGCAGCATGTTTTATTCTCCACTTTCTTTAGGTCCTAGAGCAGGTCGAATTTTAGCATATTGTCCATCAAAGTCACCATCATGCAAGTTCCCATTTGAGGCAGGACACGCCCCTCGCCTCAGTGCCTTTCAACATGCTGTTCTCCTGTTCTGTTTTTTGTCTTCTCTTCCTCGTAAACTCATATCCATCCTTCAAAATTCATTCTGGCCCTCGCCTCATCTGTCAAGCAATCTGACTTCCCTAGGCCTTGACGGCAACCTTTACACACCTCTAGGAACAAGAGACTTGGAGTGTGGACCAGGACCGGGGACAGTCACCAAACTGTTTGCTACCCACCCACAGAAAGTAGGATAAGCATAGGGAGAGCACCCATTTAGAAACATTCAGCACAGTTACACAGAACCATTTTATGACTGTTGAATCTAATAACTTAAAAAAAAAACAGATCTTGGTATTTGTGTGTCTTTTTATTTCATTTTTTCTAATGATTAATTTTTATTTTATTTTACAAAAGTATCAATCCACAGTGGATCAAAATTTATTAAAAAACTGGAGGGAGGGGGCCTTCAGCAGAGAGTTTGAGAAGCTCCGTCCACAGGGCCTGGTACTGAAGACCTTTCTCAGGTCCCTCCTCCCTCTTCCCCGCCTGCTGGCCACTGCAAAGTCACTCCTTCATTTTATCCACACGACACCCTTCAGGGACAGCAATTCCTAGCTTGCTCTCTCTTCTCTTATCAAAAATGAGCAAACTGAAGCTAAGAGACGTGAAGCCACAAGCCTGTATTGGCTTCCTATTGCTGCTACAACAAAGTCCCACACACTGAGGGGCTTAAAACCATACACATTTATTACCTTGTAGTTTTGGAGATCAGAGCCTAAATGGGTTCACTGGGCTAAAACTGAAGTGTCAGCAGGGCCACGCTCCCTCAGAGGCTCTAGGAAACAAACATTTCTTCTCTTTTCCAGCTTCTAGAAGCCTCCTGCATCCCTTGGCTCATGGCCCTTCCTCCATCTTCAAAGCCAGCAGCACAGTACCTTCCAGTCTCTCTGTCTCTGTCTCTGTCTGTCTGTCTCTCTCTGAGCCCTGCTTCCAACACCACATCTCCTTCTCCGACTCCACATCCATCTCATAAGGACCTTTGTGACTACATGGGGCCAACCTGGATAATCCAGAATACCCTCCCCATTTCAAAATTCTTAATGACATCTGCAAAGACCCTTTTGCCATGTAAGGTAACACATTCACAGGTTCCAGGAATAGGGTGTGGACACCTTCACTGGGCCATTATTCTGTCCATCCTAATGGCCGAATCACACAGCTACTGGGGCTGTAGATATTTTCAAGACTCAAACCCAGGTCTTGGCCTAGAATCTATGTTTTTTGTTTTATTATATTTTTCCCACTATTCTACTCTACCTTCTAATACATGTACATATTTTGGTAGAACTATTTTGTTTGACGCACTAGGAAACAGACAGCAAGCCATGGGGTGTGGGTGGGAAGAGGATTCATGCGCTCACACCCCCCTCAGCTCTGGAGACATCTGAGGCCCCTGCAGACAGTCATGCAAACACGAGGGAGCTGCCCCATTTACGCTCTAGCTCCAAGACAGAGTGCCAGGAGTGCAACAGCAGCTGTGGGCCCAGGAAGACCTGTGATAAGTCACCTGGAGAACACGCATACATCTTAAGGAAGACAGGATTTTCTCCAGCAAGGACAATGTTCCTTGGCCGTGTTGACTCTTTACTCCCAGGAAGATAGATAAATAGAGAGGCGATTCTTATTAGCAAGAAGAATAACCTGCACAGAGTTTCTCCACGAAGACGTTGAGATAGTCCAGCAGCAGCAATCCACCATCAGCTCCAATCAATTCTTCGTGGTAAACTTTTATAAATCAAACATGGAATCCCTCAAGAGCTTGTTCTGTGATGTGTTGGCTGGCGCAATTGCTGGCATCATCCACTGTGTGAGGGCCAAATCACAATGCTTCCTTTACCCCTCTGGTTCCAGCTTGTACCCCCTCGAGCCCCAAGATCATCAGCTCCGCCTGCGGGCTGTGACACCTCCCAGGGCAGCACACTGGGCAAGGAAAGCAGGGACATCCTGAAGCACAGGCCTGCTGCTTCCTGTTTGCTTTTCCAGGGGCAGGGGCTGAGGAGCGGTCACCCTGCCTGGCTGTGGCAAGTGGGGTTGGGGATGTCAGGGCTCCAGCAGGAGTAGGCACGGTGGTGCTTCCTATCCAGGGATGTGGCACAGGAGCTGAGCCAGAGTCCTCAGGGACTACTAGGCCACAGCCAGGCCAGGAGCCCACAACCAGGACCCCACCCCAACAAAGACAGGCAAGGCAAGACCAAGACACAAAAGCAGATGGGACCGAGTCAGGGCACACTGGACAGAGGGGAGAGGGAGTCACCCTGACAGCCTGTGAAGCTCTTTACAGAATCCAGAAGCCCCCAGCATGGTCAGTACAAGTGCATTTGAGGGGTCTTGGGGAGCAGCATTAGTACCACCCTCTCTGCTCCCTTTCAGCCTGGCACTCACTTCTGTCTTAGCACGTGTCATGTTGTTTTTACTAATATGTCTTTACTTGTCTACAGGGCTATTGGTGGACATTCTGACTGTACTCTGTACAGGACACCACACTTAGGAAATGCCCCTGAGATCTTAGACATAAACTCACTGACCTGAGAGCACACTGGCAAGTGTGCAGCCTCTGGACCTCCCATCAGCAATGAGCCAGCAGGGGCACAGCCAGCTGTGTGCAGATGCAGGGGAGAAGGGCCATGCGCTGTCGCTGCCTCACCGCATGTGCAGTGTGCCCTCTCCTGGTATCACTTCTCTTTCCCGCCATTGCTCTAGGAGATGCAGTTCCACTCCAGCGTCTTGCTTGTGACTCTGGTCCTGACTTAGTGGTCTCTGAGCAGAGAGCTGAGGGGCAGGCAGGGGTCTCTGCATCCAGGGTGGGGCAGGTGGGCATGTGCCTGCAGCCCCAGCACTGCCTGCCAGGGCTCTGGAAACCTCCCCCAGGCAGAGACCTGGCTGCTGGGCACCGTTGTTCAGGTGGAACAGTACACATACCTATTGATTTCTTTTCTAACTTGAGGAAGAAGCACCTTTTTCAAAGGTGCCTCATGTTCCATATTGTTTCTCCTCTCCCCAGTTGGATTCACTCACTAAAGGTTTGGGTTAGGCACTTCCTTGTGCCCTGAGCAGCCAGCAGGTGATTGGACTTAGACTGAGTGATGGATAGAAGGAGGGAAGAAGAAAGATGAGAAGAAAGGGAAGAAGGAGAGGCAAGAAGGAGACAGGGAGGAAAGAACAATAAATATTTGAATTGATGGATGAATTTCCTATACCCATTAGACACAGAGATTCATCTGGTTCCCCCCACTCCCTCTGTTTTGACCATGTCTGTTTTCACCTCCAACACTATCCCCTTCTCTCCTGTCTCTCCCACACCCTCTGGATCACCCCTGAGGCCACCCACATCTTCTAGACTGCATCCCTGCTGGGGCCCATGCATTGCCTTTCCACAGCTGTGGCCTGGTCTCTACTCCTCTCTCCTACTTCCCTCCCCTGCCGAAGGAGCCCAGCCCTGGGGGACAGACCCCTGGCCAGAGACATCCAATGGCACTGCTGTGTGCGGCTGTGTCCACAGCACTCACTCCCAGGAAGTGAGTGGGGGTCTTCCTCCCCTCTCTCCCTGGGCATCAGAGCACCCTAGGAAGATCTTGCCACCACTGCCTCCCCTTTGTAAGACAGAACTCCCTCTTCTACCCAACCCAGTCTCCCTAAGCCCTAATTGCACATTCAGCTTCTTTTTTCTTTGGGGAGATTTTTTCCCTGCACACCCTTAGTTCCCAGTGCTATGAGGTTTCTTAGGTGGCCTGTTTCAGGGAACACTGAGCATTCTCAAGGCTCCAAGATGTTGACTCCAAAATAAATCCCCTTAAGGGGCCTCCCAGTGGGAACTCAATGGGGTGAAGGTGGGGAAGGTACTTCTTGAGCACCTAACCTATGCGAGGCATTGTGACCTTGAACAAGTCACTTGAATGCTCCAGGACTCCATTTTCTCACCTGTACAATGGGAGAAATAAGAATACTTGTACATTACAGGGCTGGCACGAGGAATCAATGAAATACTGCACACAAAACATCCAGCCTGGTGCATGGCCCCTAACAGGTACTCAGCGCATGCCATTACCGTTAGTGTCTGTTAAATGGGCTAATATTCCCCATCTCAGACTTAATTGTTGTGATGATTAAATGACATAACTTAAATGAAGGACTTAACACAGTGTTGGGCACACAACAGGCCCTCAATATAGGGTAGCCATTAATGGCAGCATCAGTAACTGTGTCCAGGAAGGTTT
>CAUYMX010104717.1:0-39168 GCA_963573855.1 Lepilemur septentrionalis | reverse complement strand
CTCAGAATTTCAGATAATTTTTCAAGTAATACCCATATCTCCATCTCTTAGTACCGTCTACTTTTGCTTTTATAACTAATTATATGTTTATCTTTTAATAAAACTTCCTAATTTGAAAACACAATCTGGTTTCTGTTTTGTTCATGAAACTCAGTTATGCATAAGTGTGATGGTTCCCTTCCACTCAGCTGTCAATGAGGGAAGATATCTCCCGGACTGAGAATCTATTTTTTTCGTACACCTCACAAACATGCATGCAGATAGACAAATAAATAGAGAGCTCCAAATAATAATGATTCTAGATTGAAATGAAAACAAGAGCTTCAAAAGGATTCTAATTTGATATTCTTTAATCATTTTCTTTTATTTGGATAATATGTAGATTTAAGTCAAAAAAAAGCAATGGCAACTTAACATATGTATATATCTATTTATCAAACATATATGTTTCATTTAATCAACCTCCAAGTCTCAATTCACTAGAAATGCATCATGGATCCTTCTATACATTCAAAATGTGTTTGTCTATCTTTTTTATTGTAAGAGCAAGCAAATGATAACAGTTGAAACCATATCAGTAGGCTAATTACTAAAGTATACCTTCTTTCTAAGAATTTTCATATTTAGTATAATCTCACCCTGTCATTCTCTTCTGCACATTATTTTGTTTGACATTTTCATGGAACAGGGAATCCATAAATCACTAATGAATTGCTGTAGAATTTTTTTCAGATGAAGTTAACTCATATTTAACTCAAAATATTTTAGCTTTTTTTCAGTTGACTTTCCCATGGCATGATACGGCATTCTTATTCATCATCATCACCAGATTGAAATTTTTGCAATTTAACAAGGAAAAAAATAAGACTTTATAGTGAACTAATTTATTTTTTAGCTTAGGCTGATAACAAGCACAGTTCAATCAAAAGAGCTTTCTTACAAAGCTGATTTCAGTTAAACCACTTTCCTGATAACAAATAGGCAGGAGTGTGTATTTTATTGATGAAATATGAAAAAAACCATAAAAATTAGTGTTTTTCCTAAAATCAAATTATATACTTAGCTTAATTATATAAAATTAAGATATTTTGCTTAAATTGGTCAAAATTGGTTAAATGTGCTTAATTTAGTCATATAGTATTATAAAGTTGCTAAACTAGAACAGACATTAAATGACAGCAGTGACGTTCACCTCATCTTGTAGGTTAAAAAAATAAACAACTCCCAAAAGTTATAGCAGCTCTACTAGCAGAATCAGGATCAGAATATGGCCAAGGTCTTCTGAGTGCAGGTGCCACGAGGCAGGCTCCTTTTCCAGCCTACTTTTCCCCTGTATGAAGCCAGAGAGAGTATTTTGAAAGTTCTGCTCAGTTTCTGGGGATATGAAGGAGGATTCCCTTTCTTAGAATCGCTGTTTCTGTAACATTGTACTGTCCTAATATAGATAATTGAGAATCTTAAATTCAATGTTAACTTTAGATTTCACCTAGATTTATATCTATATGCATATCTATTCATATAGATATACCTATAATTTTCTGTATATGTACATCTATATCAAAAGATCAAAGCCTTTATTTGAAAGGCACAATGTTAAATTTGCTCTACCATCAGGAATCATCTATCCTTCCAGTTGATCCTATTCGGGGGTTATACGGTCACAATGTACAGTGAGATATAGTTATATGGTCCCATTGCTTTGCACTTAGTCATTCAGGTTAACATAGTTCCAAAGCTAATGGACATGCCATTCAGGATTAAAAATAAAAACAATCATCAATGTCTTCAGGTTGAGAAGCAATGTATATGACACTCATAGTAAAATACATTATCAAATTTTATTATGGCCTATTATTTATTTAATTAATGTCTATCTAAGTGAAGGACATTTTTTTGAGTTTACAGGAAAAAAAATGTCCTTAGTTTCCAAATAAAAACTATCATTTAGCTAAGAGAAGACTATTTTCACCATTTCACACATCAACACAGGATCTCAGCTTCACAATCGACTCATCATCCTATGTTAGAAATCTCTCAAAAGAAGAATGACAAAGAAATAATTGTCCATCCAAGTTTTTGAGTCTATTGAATTAAGCAAAAACAACAGGTCAAAAGAAATATACGTTTCTAAGTTTTAAAAGGTAATCAGTATCCTGATATTACCATTCTTCTATTTTTTTTCAATCAGGAAAAGAACCAATAAAAAAACAATTAGTTGTTTTGGTTCATGTATTTCAAAGCATTATTTTGCAACTTATTCTTGATCATGTATACAAACACATATGTATTTATAGATGTGCGTATGTGTATCAAAGTGAGATATTTATATATATATATATATCATTGTTTTCTTCTATGAAAATACATAAATAAATCGGGGCACATTTCATTGTTAGCTTTTATTTAATTTGTAAAGTCTGTTGGTTTTTATTTCACATGGACATAGCTATGTGCATCAGAAACAACAAAAATTAGCCCTTCGTCAGGGTCACACAGTCTAGCAGATTTATCTAAGCATTCAAGAGATTCCTAATCTTGTTATATTTATTTGTTACTGTTTGGCTTTAAAATTATGCATGGAGATTGAAAAATTTTCCCAGAAGTTTTCTTTTCAAGGAAAAAAAATGAAGATAGAATGAATTTTGATAAAGGAATAAAAGGGATTTAACAACCAAGGCAACATATTGGGTTAAATATTCCTTTACCTGAAAGCCATTTGAGTTTATATTTTACCTAGGGACTCACTACAAGTTGTGGCGGGCAGAATTTATTCTTCATTCACCCAACAAAATTGTTTTTGTTTGTTTGGAAGAGCAGTGAACAAATCCAATTGAGAAAATGCATTATTAACATGTTACATATAAACCTCAAAACAACAAATACCCTCAGCAACATGTATAAAATTATGTAAAGTAACAGTGCTTAAAGACCCAAGCCCAAGACATGGTCAAATTCTGGTCGGGCTTATACTTGGTCTTGATTTACTATCTCCCAGAATGAGCTGAGGAAATCTATGAAGACTGGCCAACTCCCTTTGAATCCTTGCTTTCTGTCCCAGTCATTTCAAAGCTGCAAATTTAAATTTGGAGATTTTAAGGCTTCAATATTTTAGTAACTCTGTTAAAAATATTGTATGATCCAAAGAGTATAGAAATATGGTTTCAAAAATTAAAAACCTTAATGAATAAGTGAATCTCATGAAAAAAAAGTTTGCTGATTGAGAGAAAATAAGGGGGTGAGGCACAGAGAATTGGCTCTGTGCCGTTAAATTTGCAAAATATATAACGACAAAATATAACGGCAAAAATATTGTGATAAAATTAGGTCTATGAGTACAAAGTTGAAAAGGAGTGGAAAAATGACTAAGAACGAATATCTAGCTGGTGCTAGTATGTATTGGGAGTGACTGCATAAGACGATGCAAAGAGGGGTTTGATAAAGAGAACTGATACATAGATTACGAGGAAGAATAGATACCTGCAAAGCACGGAACCAAGATCACCTGCATTTCTACATAATATTAGTACTTTAGGTAGAGCATGTTCTAGAAAAGTGGGTAATGGGATAAAGAGAATATTTTTTAAATTATTTTAAAATATTTTAAATTATAAAAGTGAGTTTATTCTCTTGGATTATATTTCAGTTTCTGAAATAAATTTTATTTTCTTGATAAACCGAAAGGATGTTTTGCAAACTGATAGCTAAAATCAAAACAGTTTTATATTGTGCCTGTATATATTTTTTCTATTACTTTTGTATATATTACAGATGATCAGAAGATTTGTTTATCCAAAATGGTTTCTTTGCTTTTGAAGGAGGGTATATCCTTTATTTCTCAACCTGAGAAATAAATTTATTTGAAAAATTTGCTAGATTTAAAAGTGTTAAACTTGATCAATGTATTGAATCTAGATGGAAGTGAGATATATCAGTCCAAAGAATGATATACAAATGAGAAATAGGAAAATATTTAATGACAAAACACTATCAAATACAAATGATACAATATGCTTGGTGAGGAAGAATTCTATTTAGGGAATTTTTTACTTTGCAATTTTGAAGCCATAGACTTTCTCCTCATTATATATATATACACACACACACACACACACATATATATATATATATATATATAAAATGTAATGAGTTTAAGGGTGTTCTAACTAGGCAGCTAAACAAGCTCAAAAATTTTAATGACTGTGTGCCTTTCTCGTGTTAGCAGATTAATGAGTTGCATCAGGTAAATGAATAACTTGGAATGCTACAAAAGAATGGCCACAGTTGTCATCACATGCTCTGATCAGGGTATATAAGCCTCCCTCTACACATGCTGACATTCACACTCAGGATCTTGCCTTGAACAGCAAACCAACTCACCACCCCTGATATCATGAACTACTATGGCAGCTACTACGGAGGCCTGGGCTGCGGCTATGGAGGCTTCGGTGGCCTGGGTTATGGCTATGGCTGTGGATGTGGCAACTTCCGCAGATTGGGCTACGGCTGTGGCTATGGAGGCTTTGGATATGGCTACCGCCCGTCGTTCTATGGAAGATATGGATTCTCTGGCTTCTACTGAACTACTGCTATAGTAAACCAATATATGTTACCATGAGTGGATTTGCTAAACCCAGTCAACGGACTGAGTTTACCTTAGGTCTTTTAGCAGGTGAAATCTAAGAATTTTAAGGAACTCATTGAATAAGTGTGTCTGTGTCATGTCTCCTTGTATCCTCAGCTTGGGGGATAATAGCTGGTTTATGTCCAATTCTAATAAATGACCTAATTTGATACAAAAAATATGGTTTCTGTTTGATTCATTTAACTCAATTATGGGTAAATACTTACATGCAAGTTTTACTAATTGTTAAAATAGTAAAAATAGAATACACACGATTATATATACATATAAACATGTGTATATGTATAGAAATTGACATAGGGAATATAGCTCTACCTTCAGAATCAGTCATCAAAACAAGAGAATATCGTTATTTGTCTTTAGTTAGCTAACTTTAAGAATTGAATTTGACAGCAAAAAATATTCAACTATGGAGTTTTAAGTCTATATGCATTTTTAGGAAGAGTACCTATTTTATAAATTTCAAATATTATCTATTTCAATTTCTCAGAGAAGTTCAAAATTGTGAAAAAATCTTCCAACTCCTTCAAAGTTTTGATTGTCTCTTTTTATTTTTTAATGAAATTAGTTCGTATTAGATATGCCTTTGATGGATATATCTGGCATTTGTGGATATATTTGTATTAGACATTTGTATTAGTCAGGCTTCTCCAGAGAAACAGGACCAATATTACCACATGACAAACACAGATACATAGAAAGACATTTACTGTGAGGGATGAGCTCACTCGAGTTTGTTCTATTGAAGCCCTCAGCAGATTGGATGATGCCCACACACACTGATGAGGGTGATCTTTATTCAGTCTTCAGATTCAGATGGTAATCTCTTCCTGAAACACCCTCACACACACACACCCAGAAATAATGTTTTACCAGCTATCTTGGCATCACTTATCCAGTCTTGTCCTACTTAAAATTAACCAGGACAACATTCATATCGTTAAAACTGTAATCAGAGCAAACTTCCCACAATTCTTATAGTCCATAACCCTAAATCTTTCGGAAAAGTAAGCTATCTTTTCCTATGAACCTTTGCATTATAGATAATCTTCCTTTATTCACAATTTTCTGTTTTTATCTAGTTTGTTATGCATGTAAAATAAGCCTGACCTGAAAGTCCTTTATAAACCAGATGATAAAATATGACCTTCAGTTATTCAACTCACTTCCCTTGTCCTTTTACGGGAATATTGTGTTCATCACCATCATTATGTTGAAGGGTTTGTAATCCAATAGGGACAATAAACACACAAATATTACCATAAGAGAAAATTCTGTGTAGTTTCAACTGAACAAAAATATCATTCAATAATTTAAAAAATATATATAAAGATAAATTTAGGTAAAACATTATACCTTCAAAAATAACCAAAACAATATTGTTTCTTCAGAACCGAATTTGAGGTAATGATATGAATCTACAAATGTTTGATATAAGCCAGCCAAATGCAATAAAATGGAGACAAAAATAGAATTACAGAATTAAATGCCAGAATTAAAACTCTACAACACTGTCTTCTAATTTTATAAGCACAGAAACCCAGAATGTGTGACTGAATATATGATATTTCCTGATAATGACTGTCATGAGTAGGATCAAAATCATGCTGTCCTGAGACTGTGCTGTGCAGACTCTCTTTTTATGTATGTTCTTCTTGAATGTTGTCAAATAAACTATTCTGAATAGTCTGGCCATAATTATTACAAGAGCTAAATTATCACAACCAATTTTATGAAGATGGGTCTTTTTTCTTAGATTAGCACTCATATTTAATTTTTATTGTTCTGATATAGAAAATTGAGCCAAACAATATTCATTAATAGTTTCTCTGCTTCTGAATGTAACTAACCACGAAGCAATGTTAAAATTCAATTCTAGGTTAAAAAAATTCATCATGACTTATTTCAGTTGAGGCTATCGGTGGGGTTCTGTGTGCTACCTAAGTGGGCTGAGCAGAAGACATAGGGCTAAGTAACTCTAGGAAGGTGGAGCTATACAATCTGACCCAATAGAACAGGATTTCACAGGAAGCATTTTCCTCTCATTTGGGTAGTATCTCTAGGGACAGTTTCTATGGGGCTGAAAGTAGTAATCACTATAATTATTATGACATTGACATTCTTAGTATAATCAATATTATCATAATTTAAATCTGTTTAAGGTAGTATTGATCTATGTCTGAGGTGAGAGAAAGTGATTTGAATTTATAACAAAAGAGTTCTTTACTTCCAGGAAAAATGTAAGAACACTTTTTATCTTCCATCCATCAATGTGAGTAGAAACTTGGATCAAGAGTTAAAACTTCTTAAAAAATAATAATGGCACAAGTCTGCTTTTGATCCAATAAATGGACAGAAAAATAATAACCACTAAAAAAATTCCATTGTTACTTCTTTCACTTGTGCACACAGGGAAAATAAACAGATGTTACGTATTATTCAAACTGATTTTTCTTGTTCTTAAAGGTAATGAGAAAATAGGTTATGTATATTATATACCATGTCACATTTTCTTCTTTGAAAATACATTTAGTATTTATTGTATTATTGAAGTTTTGCATTTATATTCCATATTTTTTCCATCTATAGGGACAGTCTTAGGCATCAGAAAGAAAAAAGTAGCATATAATCATAATCACATGCTCTGACGGAGCTACACAAGAATGTAAAATTCTTTTTTTTTTATTTCAGCATATTACGGGAGTACAAATGTTTAGATTATATATACTGCCTTTGCCCTACCTGAGCTTCAAGTGTGTCCATCCCCCAGATGGTGCGCACTGCTCCCACTAGGTGTGAATATACCTTCCCTTCCTCCCCACTCCCACCTGCCCGACACCTAATGAATGTTATTACTACATGTGCACATAAGTGTTGATCAAGTAATATCAATTAGATGGTGAGTACATGTGGTGTTTGTTTTTCCATTCTTGAGATACTTCACTTAGAAGAACAGGCGCCAGCTCTATCCAGGGTAATACATGAGGTGCTATATCACCATTGTTTTTTTGTGGCTGAGTCGTACTCCATGGTATACATATACCACATTTTATTAATCCACTCATGTATTGATGGGCACTATAAACATTTGAGTGCAGATGTCTTTTTTTATAGTATGTCTAGAATGTCTTGTTTCCCTTTGGGTAAATGCCCAGTAATGATATTGCTGGATCAAATGGTAGTTTGACTTTTAGCTCTTTGAGGAAATTCTTAATGCTAGGTAATTTATTCATAATTCCAAATTATTCATTAAAATAAAAATTTTCACTTTATCAATTTATTTTCTGAAATGGGCAAAAACAAAGGAATTAAATTGGGTTAGAATAGCACAGATGTTAAAGAGCTAGTCTAGTGCTGGGTTAAATGCTACTCTCATACCAGATTGTTGGAACTCATGTCCAGCCTTAAAACATTTTCCAGAATAGCCAATGAGTTGCTCATATTATGACAGGCATGGGCATTGCTTTGATGTCAGTTAAAGTGTTTTGTTTTGACACCAGGCAAGTCAGAGAACAAACTCTTTGCAAAAAAAAAAATGTGTCATCTGAGCTAGAGGTCATCATGTTAAGTGAAATAAGTCAGGCACAGAAAGGCAAATATCACATGTTCTTACTCATATGTGGGAACTAAAACAGTTGATCTCATGGATATAGAGAGTAGAATGATAGATACCAGAGGCTGGGAAGCATGTATGGGTGGGTGGGGGATGAAGACAGTAGGTTAATTGGGCACAAACATACAGTTAGATAAAAGGTATAAGTTCTATTGTTCAACAGCTGAGTTACTACAGTTAGCAACAATGTATCATGTATTTCAAAGTATTTAAAAGAGAAGACTTGAAATGTTCACAACACATAGACATAAGTACTCAAAGTGATGGATACCTCAAATACCCTACCTTGATCATTACACATTCTATGCATATAACAAAATACCACATGCACTCCATAAATATAAAGAATGTTATGTATCAGCACAAAAATTAAAATAAAGCTTTTAAAAATATATCATCCAATTACTCATTAATCTCAACAAAAGCTTAGGAATATGATTATAGTTATATAAAACCAGTAAGCTTTTGAGTTCCAAGTTTCAAGATAGACAGAGGCATATCTGGGTGAGGCTTAATCAAGTGTGAGGTCAGCCTTGCTTATTGTTAACTAACTCTCTGGGCTGAGCTAAGGGACTCTGCGAATACCAGACCAACTGTTCCTAAACAGCTTCTTCTTATCCCTTGTCTTCTTCACAATTGTGACTTACATTTAGAGAATTTCTTAAATTTTTTTTGAAACTTCAGATAATTTGAACAGTTGAAATATGTTTTAAACAAGAGACTACATTATCAATATCATGGAAAGATATAGTTGATATGTTAGGAAAGGCTAGCTAGATATTGCCTGAAAACAAAAAAATAGGCACAGGATAGGCTAACAGAAGACAAGGATAAATGTCTTATATTGATTATGAAGATCTGAATGGAAGGAATACAGTGTTGATTTGAGTGAATAGGTTGTAACTGAAATCATTTTACTTGTTTCACCCTTTTATCTGTATACAGTGATGAATAGTGGAGGAAAGGAAGTTGGGTGATGTTTGCAGTGAGATTTGAAAAACATACAAGATACATTGATTAATGATAAAAGGTAGAAAAAGACAGGAAAATGGTGTATGGATGCAGGTAAAATCATCATTTGTCATAGTACTAAAGCTAGAACTTATTATGGAAAAAGGACTCAAGATATAAAAAGAGAACTCTGACAAGATTTTGCGTTAATGACCATTGAAATAGTCTCTCTGCTTGTGACTCCAATTGTGCCATATTGTTAAACCAGAGCAAATATACACACAGCATGCTGGTTTGTATGGTCGAAAATAAAGATAACAAATGTGCATGGTCAAAGTTCTCAAACTTGAGAAATTAGATGGTGTTTTATTGTTGCTTTCTAGTACATACAACAGATGAATCAAACCTTTCTTGCTTCTCATGCTACAAAATATGTGTGCCTTATGAAGCAATTGATAGATTTAAGCATCTTGACTTTATTTCTCAAAATTTTGTAGAATCAACTATAACAAACCCCCTGAAATGCTTGTGATTAGAATGTATTTAATTAGAAATTCAAGAATATTTAATGTGACTAATGTTAAGGGACCGGTAATAATTCTATTTAGCGTTTGGTATGCATATCCTTTGAAGAAACAGCAATTTCTTCTAATAAAATTAAATCAACAAGCTCAGGGACAACCTCACTATGTAGCCAAACAAGCTCAGACATTCTTAATGAGTGTTGTCAGGGGACAACAGATTAATGAGCTGCCTCAGGTAAGATACTTGTCATGTGGAGTGACACAACAAGAAGAAGGGGCACATTTTTATCACATGCTCTGAGCAGGGTATATAAGCACCTCTCTACACAGGCTGATATTCACATTTGGGATCTTGACTTGAACAACAAACCAAACTCAATACTTCTTACAACATGAGCTACTACGGCAACTATTACGGAGGCCTGGGCTGCGGCTATGGAGGCTTTGGTGGCCTGGGCTATGGCTACGGCTGTGGATGTGGCAACTTCCGCAGACTGGGCTACGGCTGTGGCTTTGGAGGTTATGGATTTGGCTACCGCCCATTCCGCTATGGAGGATGCGGATTCTCCAGCTTCTACTGAATGAATTGCTGAAATTGGAAGCAGAGGGAAAACCTCCAAATGTGTTTTTTCCTATCCTGGGCTTTCATTCCAGAAATATCCATCCATCCTGTTGTCTTCAGCGTCAATCAATAGATATTTCTCAATGGTTAAGCTGCTTCTGTGAATATGTGGTGTCTTTCTACTTCCAGAACTCATCATGTAAATGCATATTCACTATGAGTAACCACTCTAGTCTGTGTCCTCATTTTTGGTATATTTTGCTTACCACCATTACCACCATGTTATTTTTCTATTAAAATCCTAAAGACAACTTTCATTTTGCTTTTATCTAATAAATGGATTACTTAAAATATAAATATTTTAATTCTTTTCAATGCTTGTATTTTTATTATTTTAATAATCTATTTTGCAGCTAATGTAAAAATTATTTATGAAGCAGTGAGAACTATGGTTATGTAGTGGAGTGTGATGAAAATATTTCTAGTTCACTGTTGCACAATCTTGAGGACATATAAGGTGTCATATTAACAATAAATAAAAATAACTTGCTCTGTGTACTCACTTAGGATATCAGCCCCTCTCAAATGTCCCTCAAGTGTTCCCATAATTACTAAAGAGAATGTCATCCTCATATTCCACTGTGCAATGCTACTGTTAACTGACATGTTCTTGGTACCACTGTTCTAGCCAGGCATTTCTTTGCTTTTTTCCAATGTCATCTTGTGGGGAGGGAGGAGATTGGGAAGTATCACTCATTTCTTGGGTGGAACTAAATTCTACATTAGGGATCTACTTAGGGCCACTATCCTCATAAGGTTGATCCCCCTACCACAGCCATGATGTACTGAAACCCAGTGGTACGGTGCTCTATGGAAAATTGAGGGAAGCAAGAAGAGGTCTTTTCTAATTTTTTACACACTATTATAGGGCTCTTCATATTCTATAGACCTTCTCATAAAAGGATGATGACACAAAGTTAAATGTTAGTGACACACAAGATGCTTTAATGATAAGAGACCCTCCTAGCTATCAACTCTGGCAAGATCAGGAAACCTGACTTTTTCTTCCCTAGGGATTTTCTCTCTCCCAGAAAATTCCTCCATCCCTTTAGAGAGATTTTTTTTCCAGGCTTGCTCCACAAGTTCACCACTCCTGGACAGGCATCCTGGAACATCAATGGTGAACACAGACTGAACCCTTCTCTGCTAGGTTTCATAGTCAACTTTCAAAGTGGCCAGCAAAGCTGTTCTACCAGCTTGTCTGACATGAACAGACATGCCTGAATCCACATAACTTCAAATTTAAACCCGTACTACTTATCTTTGAGAAACTTTTTATCTTTCCGTAAACATAAATAAACATTACTATATGAACAATTTCTCATAGAAAAACTGTTACCTTTTTACCTATATTATAGCTTTGACTTCAAATAAAAAAGAAACTAAACAAGGGAAACAAAGAAAAAAAAAGAAATAGAAAAGAAATGAAACAAAGAAAGAGAAGAATTTATAGGTCAAGAGCCCAGTCACCTAAATAGAACACCTGCCATGTTTTATTTTATTTTTTAATTGACACATAGTAATTGTAGATATATATGGGTTCATCTGGTGATCAGACCAGGGTAACTAGCATGCCTGTCTTGTGTGAGGATGAGATGAAAACCAGAGATAATACATATTCAAGTGTTGTTAAACTGAAAGCATCAATTCAAAAACTCTTCAGCAGATCCCGTTTGCAAGTATTTAATTTTGCTAGTGAGGTTTTGAAACCTAAATCTTTGTACATTCTAAATCCCTTGGACAAAATAGAAGAGTTCTTCAGATAATTATTTCATGCTTTAACCAACAAGTACAGTAGAATGATCCCTGTAGATTAATAACAGCTGTAGGTGCTATCTTATACAATTTACAGCTCTGATTTGTCATTTTCCATTGTCAACTCTAAAATTTAATAATATGTGAATGTCTGAATATTTACATTTTCTCTGTAAGGGGTGTAAATATATATAAAGCTCACCTTAATAAACATATAAAAATGGTGGGTGCTTTTAGAGAACAATCATTTGGAATATGTAATCTGTTACTGCTCAACATTATTTTCTCCAGACAGGCATTATATTCTACTAAAAATGACCTTGTATATAGAAAAATGTTACCTTTTTACCTAAACCACAGTTTCAATTTTATATCAGAAAACTAAATAAGGGAAGCAGAAACAACAACAACAGAAAGCATGCTCATTAGGTTTAAGTGCTGGCCTTAGTTGAAGGTCTTTTTGATTTCTGCATTGAACTGTCCAGATGCTATTAAATTTGATTTGTACCCAATATAATTAGTGCTTCCCCTGAATGTCATGGCTTTTAGAAGCATATTGCAAAAGAAATGTTTACATCCTTGGTTAGATTGTTAAAGGATTGGAAGCTGGGAACATGAAACAAATTTCTAAATTGCAATAATAGTTCTGTTGGGAGTACTGAACTTCTGTTTCTGCCTATTACAGTATATCAGTAAGGTATTCGAATATACATTTCTTCTGAATGCAAGTAAGGGGGAAATCTGATGGACAATATGGGTCCTAATTTTGAGGAAGGCATAATACTGTTAGCTGTCCCCAGGCATGCTAGTGAATATGCATGCATGAATATGCATGCATGTGAATAGTGATTGCACAATTTAGGATCCCAGATTAAGGTTAAAGGATAAAACTGGTGGGTGAATCATTTCTTGAAACATGGATACAAAAAGTAAAGTTTATTATGTCTACTGAAAAGGGTTTTAAAGATGTGATAATCATGATCACATCTTGTTACTGATCTCAAATTGGTCACAGGAAGTCTAATAATGGAAATCGATATAAAAACTCTTTAATGAATGAAAAATGCACTATTGATATGAAAGCTCAGTTTAATGTATATTTTGTCACATATGTATAAAATAAAAATTCAGAATACCAATCAATTTTTAAAGTATGAATGAAAGTTTTTTTTTCTTTTGGAAATATGTCCAACAAATATTGCTGGGCTCTGAAATTTGGAGGACTAGATTGCAGGTATGGATCCATCTGGGGTCCTGGCTATGAACTTGGAGAGTCCGAGGCTTAATATTGTTACATATTTAGTTGTGTTTGTGCCAAGCCACTTACGAGGGGCTGTAGGGACTGTATGGATTCTACTGTCTAACTGGCTGACAATGACACTATAATCCATGCAGCCATTTACGTCAGAATTTGGAAAGTCTTCCCACGTCTCTTCTCTCATCTCCATAGCTAATTGGTAACTGTTTGTGCTACGTCCTTTATGTGTATATATGTATACACATACACACACATAGACACAATTCTTTACACATATATGTGTATTTAATTTTGTTTTGCCCTCTTTTTAATGCCCAGCATCATTATTTGTTCCTTGTACTATGGCTACGCTCTCTCATCTATTCCAATCTGGTCTCCTGAAATCAAACCTGTCATCTTTGGTTAGTCCCTTTGTTAAAAGTCCTTTGTTTAAAATGGCACCTCATGTCTCTTCTTGGGATGACACATAATGCTGCTATTATAATGAAAACAATGCCGTTCTCAATACTACTGATGTGGAAATAAATGTCAGATAATTCATATAAAGCAAGTTACAGAAGAGTTGGGGCCATAGAGTTGGCCCCACCAAATAAACATTGACTGAATTAATATGTGTATTTACCTAAATGATCCATAATTTTTGTCAAATATTTGCCTTTGTCTTAGCTCCTCCCTCACCTTGGATGGCATGCTCTTCACTTGTCATGACGAGTTCCTATTCATCTTCAAAACTCAGCATAAGTGCCGTCTTCCCTGAGATGCCTCCTTGATTCCAGCAGTCGCCTGACAGCATCCTGTACAAATGTCACTTCTTGTAGAAGCCTTCTTTGATACCCTATTGGCCTACCGTCCTTCATGCAGCTTTTTCTCCGTAGCATTTGTCACTGATGGATGTTACACACTTGCTTTTTTACTCACATATTCATGCCTTCTCCAGGGAACGTAAACTCTATATGGGCAGGAAATTAATCTCTTATTCATCTCTGCACCCACAAGGCCTAGAAAAATGCATGGCATACAGAAAGTATTTCATAAAATATGTACTGAATAAATCTACCACAGTGCCAACCTATCGGCTATACATTTACGTACCAGTTTTCTCGTTAATTTATGTGCCCTTTTATTATAATAATGCGATTCTATTGATAAAAATAAAAAATAACCTTTATTTTTATGTTACATTAATATGTTTATTCATCTTCTCTGTAGATGTATATTAACCACCTACAATGTGTTGGACACTTTCCTAAGCATAGGAGTACAACCATAAACCAACTTCAATACAACTAATAATAATAGCTCATATTTGCTAAGCTCTTACTCTGGGTACACGCATTATTGCACCTAAACTTCAGATGTTGTGAGGTAGATGCAATTGTTATGCCTATGTAATAGGTGAGGGAATTGAAGTTTAGAGAATTTAAATAACTTATCTCAAACTCCACAGTAGCAAATTTTGAGGTGATAATAACCTATAAATTAAAAAGTAAAGGAGCTTGACACTGTTCGTGTGAGCAAATGAAGGCTAGGCAAATGTCCCTAAGGTCCTGTGTTTTAATCATAGGGTGTTCCTAGCCATACTTAAGAATTAGAGGCTCCAGTGAAAACCCTTCTATAATATCATCAAGCAAGATGCATCTTATTTTCTCTCTTTGACTTTCCAGATTTATATTCACCCACTTTTTTCTCAACTGTCTCTGAGAAACAAGTGAGAAGTTTTCTTTCTCCCTTGTAAAAAGAGATGCATCCATTTTTCCTATTTTTCCATTTCTTATCTTATGGCTTGCTTTTACTTTTTTTTATCCATTATTCCCTGTCCTTATATTTGTACTTTCTCCTTGGAGGAGGAAGCCTAAAATTGATCTCTCTGGTACCATCATGCATGTGCTAGCCTTTAAAAACTCTCTGAAGTATTCGTGTGTTTGAAAAATAAAGCTCAAAGATGTTTAAAAATTCCCAAAGTCAGATAGTTTTTATAAAGACAAAGCTGAATTTTTAACTCAGGAAGTCTGAATACAATACACTATTTTCAGACATATACAAATTTCTATCAAAAATACAATCAAAGAAACCAAGGTTAGAACGTCAGAGTCTTCTTTGTTTACCCTTAAATCGACTGTCTTGTCTTCCCCTGTTTTCATATCCCTGCATGCCCCAGTGGAATAATTGCACTCACTCTTCATTCTCTCACTTCGTCAGCACCTCACTTTCCATGGGAATCCTCCATTCCCGCTACCCCCACATTTAATCACTCAGTTGTAGTTGCTATTGGAAGTGTTCCGAACAGCTCCTTAATCGTCAAATTCAGAGTTGTCTTTGTAGTTTTCCTGAGATTCAGTATCAGTAGGTGGTTAGGCACGAACTTTCCGCAGGCATGTTTACCCACATTAGACTGCCAGCTATGCCACTTGCCGGCGTGGCCCTGGAAAGTTCTTTAAACCCGTTGCATTTCAGTTTTCTCATCTGTAAAACTGGAGTAACAATAGCAGCAACTTCATAGGGTCTTTTTGAGGATTAAATGAGTAACGCATAAAAAACAGCTGGGCACAGTCGTTGACGTCTGTAATCCCGGCATTTGGGGAAGTTGATGCCATAAGATTGCTCGAGGCCACAGTTTAGCGTTAAATTGAGCCTGTTATGGTGAGCTATGATTGTGCCACAGCACCCCAGCCTGGGTGACAGAACAAGAGCCTGTCTCAAATAAATAAATAAATAAATAAATAAATAAATTAAATTAAATAAAACAAAATGAAACTTTCAAGCATTGCTTGACATATAGTACACAATCAATATGTATAATATGTATTATTAATAGTTATTTAGACACTTCTGTATTTGACTTTGTGCCCATTTTCTGTTACTATCATACAGCTGTAAAACACAAACCACAAACTTCAGTGCTGTACAATAAGAAGGTCCATGTGCACCCATCCAACAGCTGGGGAAGTAAGATGGCCTTGCTTAGTTCATGCACATTACCGGGGGTTGGCTTGCTGTCAGCTGGGGTAAATGGGGGACACGGGTCTGCTCCATACATTTCTCTTGCTCTCTGATTAGGCTAGAACAGCTGTGTTCACATGGGGATGGCAGGAGTATGAGGGCAAATAGATTCCAGAAAAAGGCACCCATGCTCAGAACTGGAACATCATCAATTCTGCCTCTTTACTGGTCACACCATGTTACATATGGCTTGGGCCAGGAACCAGAGTGAAAGAACATTACAAAGTTAAAAGGAAGCAGAGTAGAAGAGGGCAAAGGTGAAGCTTTATACTCTACCACTGACTCACTGTCTAGCCTCTGTTTTCTTTTCAAAAGCAGTCTCATCTACTCTAAAGAATCAGCTTAGAGTATGCTCAAATCTATATTTATAGTCTGTAGGGATGCCAGGAAAATAATGGACAACCTGTGATATTTGACTTTCACATAAATGACAAAAACATTTTTTAGTGTAAATATGTCTAAAATATTACATGGAACATGCTCATGCTAAAAAAAATGTGTTTTATCTAAAATTCAAATTTATCTGAGTGCCCTGTTTTTTATTTGTTGAGTATAGCATCTCTCTCAATCTAATATTTATCTACTTGAAGAATGTTTCCAAATGTGTTTCTATCTAGACATCTGAAACACATGTTCTAACCAATAGATTATTCTTCCCACAATGCACCTTTTCATCTCTTCATCAGAACACTCTCTATTAAGGATTTTCCTAACTCAACTTTTATTCCATTTACATGGTAAGGTGCCATTCTTATTGGTTAGAAACCCAAAATTTAGGTCAAGCTGCTTGAATTCCAATGTCAACTTGAGTACTGATTAACTCTATGGACTTGGACAATTTATTTTACCTCATCAAGTCTCAGGTTTGTTATTTGCAAGTTGAAAATAACGTCACTGTTTTTCCTATAATATGGGGAGAATTAAATGACCTAATGCTTGCAAAGCACAAAAGAATGGCAGCACTGAATAAATGATAGACTTTAGCTAAGTTAATAATAATTATTATTACCATAATACTTTTATCTTTTTATAATACATTTTTCTTCTTTATTTCAGTCCATAAAAACATTTTCTCATCCTGTAAGGCTTAGCATAGAAAAACTACTTTGACATTATGGTCCATAAAAAATGAACAAAAATAGGCTATCTTCAACTATATTCCTTCCACATATTTTTTTTTCACAATTACTTTTACCATCTAATGTGATATTTGCTTATCTTTCTCTCCTGCTCAATAATGAGCCCTTCCTTGAAGTTTAGATTTGCTCAACTTTAATGCATTTAAATTTAAATTCATTACAGACTCATATGGTTAAATGCTTTACTTTCTTATTTTACTCATGGTTATCATACCAAATGGCTATTAAACCTGATGTGTTTCCGTTTTAAGTTGCATTTCTTTTAGGCTATATTTTCATGTTAAAATAATAACTGAAATAGTTTGCCAAAAATATTTAAAGAACTCATATGAAACACCTGGATCATTTCCTAGGCAGACAGTAAGCGCAAATGCAAGTACAAGAGTTTGTTAGAACCCCCATTTCAACTGTCATTTGTACCCTATGAAGAGGCCTTGACCCACGCTCTCTCCACCAGAAAAACTATTTAGTAAGCACAGAAGTAGTTAAAAGAAAGGTTATCAAGCTATTATAACTATCTTCTCAGTCTACTTTTGTTCTAGAAGAAAAGAAAGTGAGGAGAAATAGGATGTATCAGATAGTGTTCTTGGTTGAAGAAGATGGAAATCACCAGCAAAAAAGAACTTCACTGAGACTGTGGTAGCTCGGAGAACCTGTGGGAAATATGAGAGATTAGGCTGACAAACGGTACAGGACCCAGGGTTGTCAAGACAGCTGATATAGCAACCAAGGCAATGATACAACTTAGTCTTGTTGGGAGCTATAATAATGCTTCCTCCTTCTAAAACAGGAACAAGGGTTAGATACTGAGTAGCTTTACAGAAAAGTCATAAATATCAACAACACAGAGCTAAGTTAGAGTGAACCTTCATGTTTTCTTCCATACCAGATTCCACCCAGAATATAAATAAGTACATAGTCCCCTTAGTTAAATAATAAATGTACTACTGAAATCTAATTCATTCCTTAGCTAACCTCCCCAACAATTGGTCCAGTTCTCTAGTGTGACTAAAAACCTCTGAATCAAATATTCACCTAGCATTTAGGGTTAGGACATATGGTCACAGTGAGAATTGTAAATTCATTTCTTGGGGATTTGGGAAGAGAACAGTACATTATTACCCTTTACCTCAGGAACACTAGGTACACAAATGTTGGGAGGGAAAGGGGAGAGGAGGAGGAGAAGAAGAGAGTGGAGGGACATATCTGGAACCAGAGATGCAGTGTCAAGGGGAAAAGCTCAAGCTGGGCAGCTCAGTGAGGAACCTGGCCCCCAAGAGATGGCAGGTAGTGATGAACCTCTTGAGAATGGATGGGATGGGGCCAAAGGTGGAGACCAAAAGGACAAGGCTAAGAAATCAACAAAGATAAACTGTCTACAAAAATGGTGCCCCACATTTTCAGGTAATCTAAGTGTGTTATGGGAAATACCATCACGAGGTACCTGTTTTATCCCCTTTCTGGAGGAGGGCTCTCTAAACGGACAGTACAGCAAAGCGAAAACACAGAGGCTCTGGGGTCTGCTTACCTAATTCATTCAACTTGTACACTTAATAGCCATGGCGACTTGGGGCATGTCATTACTTAAGCTCTCTAAGCCACCTATAAAATGACGGTAATAACAGCATCTACCTCATAGGGTGATTGTGTTAAATGAATCAATACATCTGAAGTTCCTGGCATATAATAACTATTAATAAACACTCATTACTATTTCTACTGTTATTACCTGGTTGAGAGATGTGTCTTTCTCAGGGACTCAGTTGAAGTGGTTAACTCTTTAATAGAGGTTGGTTTTGAATAATGGTGGACAGACTGTGACGTTCACATAAATATAATTCTTACAGAGAATGTCAGAAGCAGTTATGTATAATTAGTGAACCAAAATAATCTTTTGAAATACAGTTGAGGTATTACCTCATGCCAGGGAGTAAATTTATGGGAATCTCATCCAGGGTCAGATAAAAGCCACGGCTTTGTGGATGGAAAAATACTTCTAATAGGCACAAAGTTGATTAAAGGAATACTAAATTAAAACATGTTAATATGCAGGAGGCCCTCCCTGATGGGAATCAAGGGAATATTAAAGGGTTTGGGGGGCTCAGGCGCTGTTTGAGATGTAAAGGCTATAGGCTTTACCAGCCTCACTTCTGAGGGTTTATAAATTAGCTGTCCAGACAAGAGAGTGACATTTAAGCTTAAGTAATGTGGCTTTTACTAGCAAACTGAATTTATTCTTCTATTAGCTGCAGTTATTGACAATCTAGGCTTTCACAGAAGCTTTGGAATGAATACTGTGACCTCAATCATTTAAATCACCATTCTCTCTTTGGCTGTGGATATAAGGACTTTGGCAGACAGGGTAAAAATAATCTTCTGGTCTCTCTCTGGTCACGGAAGGTATCTGGTCTCAGTCACCAATTCGATATCCTTTGACATTACGCTAACATTCTGCATTAATTGAGTTAGCACCCTCTTTGTGCCATCACTGGAGCCTATTTGATCATTTGTAGACCAGGATCTATAAAGCGTGACTTTTTTTTTTTTCACAAGCTATTTTGGTGAATGACTAGTTTGGTACTTAATTGTTGTAGAATAAATCTCAACTTGATATCTTACACATCATATTGCAGTCTTCTCGTCTGCTTAATTTCAACCTTACAGATATTATGTGAAAGGAAGTTTCTATGGGAAGGAAGAAATAAACTCATGAGTGTCACTCAATGGCTGAGATGAGGTATAAAGCTATTTAAAGGACCTTATTCTTTTGGTGGATTCTTTCATGGGAGGGTTATATCACAGTTATGTTCTTTCTAATGAGAATATTTGGTTGCTATGGACAGTTTTCTATTCTTGGTTCTGAGTGGTAGAAAATATAAAACACCATAATATTTAAAACCAAAAAAACCAAATGTGTAACTAGTACTCAGGAGCAATGTAGGATGCGATTTAAGAGCTGAGTCTGTATCAATCAAAACAAGTCAGTTCAAGCAAATGATCAAATTGGTTTTGCACTGTGTACAGCAGCATTCAGTTCTTTAGTTTTTATTTTTTAAATAAATATTATATTTTTGTTGTATAGAAAATATTTTAATATTTTTGTTGTATAGAAGTTTCAGTCTCTGGCAAAAAATATCTATATGATGACAAAAGACTTAGAAAAAAATAACAACCAATCTCAATAAATATTTAACAGCAAAGAACATCAAGATTATGGCTTCATGTATACCCCATTTAACCGTTTTGATTGTACTATTTCTCCAATTTAGAAAGTTAGTTATACCCAGGGCTCATTTAACATGGTGGTTGTGCTGGTGTAATCACTTTTTAACATCTGCTTGACCTGAACTCTGATATTTAGTTTATATCTTTCATAATGACCATGTGAGTCATTATGTTTTCTCTCTTTTTTTATTTAAATCTACTTATTATTGTCGCAAAAGTAATAATTTCTAAGAATTATGCTTCTTTGGTATTGATTGGACCTTCTAAATGAGCAATGATTTCTTATTTTTAGTAATGATATATGTTATTACCATAGTCACTTGATTATAAGGCCTGAGTGGTTTTCAAAGTGAATTTAAAGGATGTAGCTGATACAGTAATCTTTGGACTTCTAACAAAAACAATGTATCTCTTTTTTCCTTTTCGAAACATCAATAAATTGTCTTTGGTAGTGTTTTTATCTGTGGAGTTATTTTTTTTTTCAATTTTTATCGCAGAGTGGTATAGCACAAACATTATACATCATTTACACATCATGTTCATGTCAGGTATAAGTTTCTATAGCTCATCAAACTCTGTCACCTCATCTGTAAAATATAGGTGTTGCACAAGTTTTATGTACAAGATATTTTTACATTTTATGATCTTTTTACCATTATTATTGAGCAGAATTTCTTTTTAAATATTAAATTTTTATTTAGAAAATAAAGCCAAATACTTTTTTAAATATTTAAGCTCTTTTGTTTTAAGACAAGTGGCTAAGAATTCCTATTACTACTACAAGTTATGACATAATATATGTATTTTAAAAATTTTTTAATTTTATCATAACAGAATTTCCCATAATGTTGATTATTGACCCTTATTAGTTGTCAGGTTATGTAATAGATGGTTTATAATATTTGTTAGAAAAATTCTACAACTTTCAAAACAAGTACATGTCTCCAGCTCTACAGAAAGCACAAAACCATAAAAAATAACTGCTTTTCGGGTGTTTCCTGAAGACTCTAATAGGTATTAAAATTTGTGCCTTAAAATGATTTGGCTTAACTGATTTTTATTTTTAAGACATTTGCTTTCCCTTCATGAATTAATGTTTATTGTAAAACAAGTAAACACATGTTTTTTTGATGAGTTTGAATTATAATACTTAGCAATTAGTTATACTAGCTGGCCTCAAATCTAATCACCTGGGATCAATTCCTTTGAATTTAATCAAAACTCCACCATTTAAATGTGCTTCACACTATACACTCCATCCTCATCATGTATAGATAATATATATATGATGTGTGTATATATACACACACACATGAAAAAAATAAGGGAGGGAAAGCAAGAAGGCCCCTCCTCTTCATGAGACTCCTTAAGTTTCTCATCTGTTTCATCACAAGGCAACAGTTATCATGTAGACCCTTGAACAAACCAACTTTATCTGCCCCCGTTTGTATCTTCATTACACATGCGTTAGGTCACTGTATCTTATCTCCTTTTTCCAAATTTCCCATTCCTTCCTCTGAACTTTCCATTCAACACTTCCTTCACTAAAACAAACAAACAAAAATACCTTTCCAACATGTTTGCGTCCCTACATTCTTTCTGCAGTATGATGTATCTCTGTATTAAGGGAAAATGATAGAAGAATATACAGAATTGACAAAATATTTTTTGACAGATTGGACCAAAACTACAAGTGGCAAAAATATCCTTATTTTTTGTAAATGTCAAGTACAGTATGTGCATTTGAACAAATGCACACGGGTATTTATCTGCGACTTTGAAGTCCCTTTCTTATATGTGGAGACTACTTCTGTGGGCCATTTAACAGGTTTCTGTTGATATTCATCTGCATCAATATTAAGAGGAATATATTCCACATTTGATGGCGATAATATAGCTGAAAAGTTTTTGAGAATATAACTTAGAATTGGGGAAAAAATAAAAACTACAGTACTTTTTATATGATTTAAAAAGCATTAAATGCAATTGTTTTAGTTTAAGTGTTCATCAGCTAGTGTCACTAAAACGTTGAAGATGTAATTTCAAATGCATTTTCTCCTGTGTATTTTCTTTGCATCTCTAAAGGAAGAGAATTGAGTCCTCAGAAATCAAAATGATAAGTGCAGAGAAAACAGAAGAAATAATTTGCTAAATTGCTTCCACTCTTGTCATACAAAGGCTGGGAAACAGCATCGTAGTAGGAAGGAATTGGTTAGTTTCTCATATATATGTGATTGCTCGCTGGGAATTAATCACAACATTCATCTTCCATCCTGTGTTTAAAAACCAGCTTCTGGTAAGTTTAATAAACCGCTGTTTACACAATCAAAGTTCTTATCAAACTGCAAAGTACCATAATTAGGGTTTGAAAATACGTATAAATTTCTATATCTAAGTAAAATTGTATATAACTCTGTCAGTTCTGATTTGGTGCCATTCTTCCCTGCTTTGCTGTTTCTAGTTTGAGTAAAAGGTACTGAAAGTTCCATAGATGTCTTTGTAAAGTACTGAACCTACAAAATAAAATTAACATGGAGAAAAACATAGTTGCAGAGAAGAAATGAGATCAGCTGGCATGAAGGATGCTAAGAGCATTAGAAGTGGCAACAATAATAATAGAAATATTATGTACCAAAATAGTATAGCCATTAGTTACCTAATTTAAGCCAGATACCTTACATAAAATCTGAAAATATTATTATCCTCATTGTAAAGATAAAGAAATTGAATCAGAGAGGTTGAGTAACTTGTCCAAGATCTCACAGCTAGTAAGTGGTAAAGTTAGATTTGAATCTTAATTCCAAATCCATGTTTGTTCTTTTTACACACTCCGCTGTTGCCAGAAAGCAGGCCTTAGGAGTGACATTTGCTATAAATTGTGCTCTGAGAGAGACAGAGTTTGTAAGTCTTCACTGGTTAATTAGCATAATTCACTGATTGAGCATAGGTTGGTAAAACTCAATAGAGTGCTTGGGGCCAGAAGAAAGTAAAAAGAGAAATTGGATCTTGATTAAGATCACTAGTTTTTTACTGGACCATACCTGGGAAAATCAAGGAGACCCTAGTACAAGCCAGTTGTGAGTAGTTCTCTGTAGCATTTTTTAAAATATATGTCATCTTAAGTGGAGTAGATATCAATAATACTTTGTGTGTGGCTGCTCACAAGAAGCATAATTCTAAGTAAGCAATGGACAGAGAAGTCACTTTATTAGAGGAAAATTCATAAGATTCAGGATTATGGTAATGGAACCCAATCTAGTAGAATATGGTGACAGGAGAACATTAAATAAGCAAACGATGCAAATTCTCTCATCTTCCTCTTTCCGTTCTCTTTCATCATAGGCTATATAATGTCTCAAATCCTTTCTGCTGACTTTTAAGGAAGGCAAATTTGGGAATAATGCCCCAGGGAGAATAAGGTGTTTCATGGGAGATAGGCTACGTGATGGGAAGGAGAAAATTTAGAAGGACAGTCTGACGGGAGGGTAAACACTGAAAAAGGGAAGAAGCAGCCTCCCCTTCACAGAACATTTTTTCCCTAATTTGCAATATTGCTTGACACATAACGTCTAGCTTCTCTGCGCTAAAAGTGGTTGAGCATTACCAGAGAGCAGAAGATTTGAGTAGCAGAGGTGACATAAATGAGGTGTTTATTAAACACAATTATAAAAAGGACAATACTTGAAGGCAAAAAAAAATCATGATTGTGAATAGCATCTGTATAATTTTCTTACTATTCAAAAACTCTGAAAAATCTCCCATATAGGTATGTTTGTAGATAACATTTTTTACCATTTTCCTTGAACTAAGGCTGCAATGATTCCTTCCGTACACCAGGGGGCGATGTATAATTGTTCACGCTCACCGCTTCCGAAGTTTCTATTAATAAAACATTTTCAACACCCTTCCATTCACTCCCTCTCTCCCTCATCACCCCATTGATCCCACAGCTATTTTTTAAGACTCTTCCTAGTCTGTCATCGTATTATTCTGGAGCCCAAAGACTTGAAGTTGGTTGGGAGTTTCTACTTTAAGCATCATTTATAAGCCAACTGAAAGCCATTTTATAAGTGGAATAAAACTCTTCAAACTTTCAATTCGTTGTTTCTAAGCCTAAACTCTTTGTTCTATTAAGCCTGACATTTCTGTCTAGGTGGAAACTGCTGCAAATTAGGATGAGCACGACCTAGTGTCCCAAGACATACATGCTTTGCGTGGTTGTATTCCACTGCTAGTTTGCTAAGATCCTTTGGACCTTACTAAGAACGATTCCCATTAAAAATCAATAACAGATAAGAAATATTTAAGAATAGGTAGAAAAGTTAGAGAATACTAACTTAATGGTTTTGGGAAAAGTATTCATTAGCAAAAATTGTTTCTTTTTATCTGTTAAATAGTATAGAATTTTATAAACCACTGTAACATAACCCTTTGTGTACAGAAGGTACCACCTCAGCCTTTTTGCCTTAGCCAACACAAAGAAAAGAAGATACTATGATTTCAGGACACATGGCAAATGTAAACATTTAATACAAAAACCTATTCCTATTCTGTCTTGAGGAAACATATCAGAGTTTCAGTGTGTGGTGCACCGATATTCTAGAAAAAGAGATTTGTCGGCCATTTGATTTTTGACACTTGAACTTGAAGGAAACAGAGGTTGTGCCACAATAGTAATAACAATAAAAACGTGATTTTCTATGTGCCTTGCAGAGCACAGCCTTTGTAAGGCGGGTACCTCCTGCAGATCAGGACAAATGTTAACCAACATAATGAAGACCAGCAACTGACATAATCTCCGAGATGTGTCATAAATCACACTCCATTTGCACTCTGAAAATGTCCCTGCTGGCACTCACCTCTGTATCTGGGGGTCAAGTGGAATGCTCATCTCATATTAAATTCAATGCAAACCACAAAGCAAAGCTTAGTGGCTATGTTGTGGTTTATCTCTCAAGGGACTCTAGTAATTACAAGTGAAAAAATGCTGGGCTGCTCTCATGATAGAAGGTTTTGGAAAGAAACATACCAATGCAATGTTGCTTAGCAATATGGTTTTCATAAGAAAACCCAATTGTAGAATGTCTCAGAAAGTCGTCACCTTAAGTATACCACATTCTCATTCCTTTACTGAAAGAATGAAGGCATTGGCAAAAAGGCACAAACATTTTTGATTCCACCATTGATCCTAAACTAGTAATACTTACCTAAAAGTTCCAATATTTTTTTCCTCCTGCAATAATTCACATTCACTAAACACCTGTCACAAGCTAAGCATGCACCCCAAATGTAATGACAATCCCTAACTCCATCAGAACATCATTCCCTAGTTTTCAAAAAAGTAGAAGAATATAAGTAAGACGATTACCATATCATACAACAAGTATTTTTATATTTGTTCCTGGTCATAAAGTTAGAAAGAAGAGCAATTTTGTGAGAATCAATTATTTAAAACATTTTTCATCCAGGTAACCCTCTAATTACATTAAGTGCAATGCAGTCAGTATTAATGGAGTACCTAGTATATTAAAAATTTTTTTAAAAATGGGTTGTATGATGTATTGCATTAAAAACAAAATCAGCCACAAGTAGATTTCCTGACTTAATGAAGTTCATACTCAAATGGTAGAAAACAAAAATACACAAGTGCCCATGATAGAAGGAGTCTCATAGTACTGCTTCAGAGAGAGCAAAGGATAGAGTCTAGCATTTCAACGTGTAAAAAGAGCAATGGCACAAATGAAAGCAAAGGTATATAAATACACAGCATAAGGGGAAATTGGTGAACAGTTTGGAGTTCAGTAAGAAATAAATCAGCAAAAGTAGCTTGGAATCAAATCACAGGCTATCATATGGAAGAACTCTACTAAAAAGCAGGGGCTTTGGATTCAGACAGAGCTAAGCTTGAACCCTGGCTTCAAAAATTATTAGCTATGTGTCTTTGGACATGTTATTTATTTTCTCTGATTTCTGGTACCTATCATGAAGAGTTGTGAGAATTAAGTAAGCAAATCCCAGACCACATGTTTAAACAACAAAAACAGACAGGCTGTTTATATAAATGAGTAAAAGAGAGCCACAATAAGGATTCAGTATGTCATATTTCAAATAATATCTTAAGTTGCATTTTTTATATGGGCACACTTGGTTGGTGTATTCAATATGTAGAAATAGTCTTTGTTCACAAAGAAGTATTTTCTCCTTCATGTTTTTTAAAATATAAAGCTCTCTTGGTAATTTTTTTCACTTTTGTTAGAGACGAGAGCTCAAGAAATATTAAACTTTAAGATAGAAAACACTGAGAGCACATTGAAAAATTCTAGCAACATCAGTGCTCAGTTTACAAAAGACTGGTGAACTGCAGCAAATAAGATAATATCCCAGGGTGAAAGGAAACATCGCTACAGATTTAGTAGATTGTTGTCCTATAGGAGTCAGGGTGCCTCTTACAAGATTAAAAAAAAAAGTGAGAGAAAACAGATATTATTTAATGTCTCCATTTTATTTATTTATTTTTTTGAGATGGAGTTTCACTTTGTTGCCCAGGCTAGAGTGAGTGCCGTGGCGTCAGCCTAGCTCATAGCAACCTCAAACTCCTGGGCTCAAGCGATCCTGCTGCCTCAACCTCCTGATTAGCTGGGACTACAGGTGCACACCACCACGCCTGGCTAATTTTTGTTTCTATTTTTAGTTGCCTGGCTAATTTGTTCTGTTTTTTTTTAGTAGAGACAAAGTCTCACTCTTGCTCATGCTAGTCTCGAACTCCTGACCTCAAGCAATCCTCCCACCTTGGCCTCCAGAGTGCTAGGATTACAGGCGTGAGTCACTGCACCCGGCCTCCATTTTAAAATGTTGAAAACCTATTCAAATTTTTAAAAAATACTAGAATAATCAACATATGTCAATTAAGAAACTGACAACCATGATTAACACACAAAGATGCTCAATAAATACTCTGAGTGAATGAACGATGGATAAATCAATGAATGAATTCAGTCTTAAATTGGACCATGGCTTTTGGCTTCTGAAGAAAAGTATGTATAATGTGTCTTAATTAATACTGAATGTTCAATAAATGCTTACTATTATTATTATCATTAGCAAACTGAGTAATTTGAAAGGGAAGGGTGGTGTATGTGAACTGTTTAAGAAGGCAACTTTTTTATTATTCAACTCTGTTTTAAGGTTCAATGCAGAGACTAAACTGATATGGAAAGAAATTAGAAACAGAAAGATTAATGCAATATGGCCTAGTAAGAGGTCACACAGGCATATATAAGCTAGTAGAATAATCATGTAAAGAATGTTCTCTGTAGAACATTTTAGAGGTAGTATGCACTAATCTGATAGGTTGTGAAGGTTAAGAGAAAGATAAAAACCAGACCAATTCCAAAGTCTTGGGTCATAGTAACTGAAATAATGATGTATATTAATTCCAATAAGGAGATATAACCATAAGCTCAAATTTTAACAAGCTGGATTTCAGATATTGACGGTTAATATCTATGGCAAGAGATGCCCAGGTGTTAGCTGACACTCAGTGCTTTTCTTAGAAGAATAGTTAAGATTTCAAATGCAAACTTTTTCATTGCATGCCAAATTGATGGTGAAAAACATGAAAGTAGACGCAATCATCTTGTGAGGGAATATGAAAATTAAATAAAAGAGAGCATAGTACGCCACCGTGAAAGATGCCTACATTTGAGAACTGGATAGAAAGAAATGGAAACAGAGAACCTATGGTGAGACAGATGGGGAAAGACGGGGAAGGATCTAGGATGATGCTTGGTCAGATAAATAGCTTCGTGAGAAATTAAAAGGAAAAGAGAGCTTCCAGTAAAGAGTAGAGAAATAGTCTAATGGTACACAGTTTAGAAAGTGCTGGTAAGTTGAGGAGTGGGAAAAAACAATCAGGTTTGATCATTAGGAGAAAACTGCAGACCACTGACCAAGCACTTCAGTAGAGCAGAAGCGGTGACAGCCAAGAAGAGTGAGCAGATAATGAAGATGAGAATAGACATCAGATATAGGTTTATTTGTAAGTGTCGGAAAGAGTCGCAGAGGTGAAAGGTGGGGGTGGAATTGATAACTAGAAAGAAGGCTGGGGAAGGGGCTGCAGCAAACAGATGTTAGCAGCTTTTTTTCATTCAATCTCTGTTCCCATGGCATATATGTATTCAATTTTACACCACTATTTGTTACAAGCCGATAGGTTTTGTTGTGATTATTCTTGAATTTTTAACCTTAATGGCTATTTCTCCCAAATTATTTTCTTGAACCAGAAGCAAGATATTCTTGCAACATCTGTGGCTGTAGCCAATTACATAGAGATCTGCTAACATTGATAACAGTGTGTTCTTTCTTTGGGAATGGGAAGAAGGTCCAGTGGTGTGGAAAGTGACTTTCAAATTTATTGGGTTAAAATTAGAGTAGTTTCTTTAAAAAATAAGTTCCAGGAATAATATATATGAAAATGCTGAAAAATATAATATGAATTCTTTCCAATAGACTGATTCTTGAAAGACATGCTGTATGTTTTACTTGATTGTGGTTTAGGTATTTCTGAATATGGTGGATTCCTATGGATTATTTACACATATGCAGTGCCTCACCTAGGTGCTTATATAAAACCAACTCCAAGTGAGGCTGTACATCACTAAGAGTAACATAAATGACTGCAATGATAATTTGGTTTTTCTCATTATCAATATTTTGACTGACTCAACTATTGTGGCTTTGTTTTCCTTGACTGACTGATTCAAACTCACTAAATAATCATTAGAGTTTTACTAAGCAGAAAGAAATATGCTGAGTGCTATGGGGGAAATATGAAATCATATTAAACATGGTTTTTGTTTTAAAGGGATCTACAACTTGGTGTAATAACACTCAAATATTGCAAAACAAGTTTCAAGAAAAAAATCAGAAATTGGGCACCATTAAAACAAAACAACACCTTCTATCTGAACACATATTTGTAAAGAAAATATGGAATTAAAAATAATGAATATAATGGTTGAGACTACAGGCACTCTTGTGTCAATGGGCCTAGATTTAAACCTCAATTTTGTTCTCTGATCTTGCACAAATAACCTTAATATGATACACTTATTGACTATAAAAGAGTATTCTATTAAACTTATTAGATTGTTTTGATATTGAACTAGATACTACATGTATTTAGCACAGTGCCTGACCCAAGTTGTCTCTTGCTGTAAACTACAGATTGGGACACTCTATGAAGTGTGCCAAATCTTCATTCATTAAATCAATTCCTTTGTGCATTCAGCAATTATCCCAGGAGTTGAGACTTGACTCTTTGTATAGGCACTGCATATACAGCAGTCAACAAAGCAAGCCCTTGTGAAGCCTACGTTCTTGTGTTTGCTCTCATTTGGATTATCTGTGTGGTTTGTGCAGTTGGGCTATTTGTATAAGTGAGAGAATGAGAAGAACTTCCAGACTCTTCACTTTGCATTATGACGCTATTGGTTTTAGTTAAAATTTAGTAGAGTCAAGGGGAAAGTTCAGGATGAAACACAAGAGATAAGAAGGGACCAGAGATAGAACATGACTTGGACCAGGGCAAACCTGTCATCTGATTCAGCGGCTCTGTGTACTAATGTCAGCACTGGCATAAATATCTTAGGTTATCATTGATCTAGTGACCAGATCTGGTGATGCCACTGGAATGGAAGCTCTCTGAAGTCTGGAATCTTTTCTGTCTTCTTCACCACCCAGCATGTGCCTGACACAAGATAGTTGCTCAAACGGTATAGACTCAGTGACTGATTAATGTAGCAGTCCTTTCTAATTCACTTGTTCTATGGTTCTATGTGCACATCTATCATTTCCTCAATTAGATTGTAAGTATCTTAATGGCTAACAGTGTGAATTTTTAATTCTTTTGCTTTCCCACAGTACCTTTGAATGCTTATGGTATTTTTAAAGTTTTTAAAGAAAACCGGGTGATAATTATTTTAAATTATCACGATAAAACCATATTATTAGAGTACTTTTGAAGGCCTACTTTTAGGCATGCTTCTGGTTGCACTAGATGCTTAGTCCTGGCACATATTTTAATTAAATGTTTTGAGAATTAATGGATAAAATTATGCTTAATAATTCCTTTGATAAAATAAAAAGCATTTTCTGAAAACTAAGCAATTTATAAGTTTTATAATGTGTAATAAGTAAGCCTTTCTCTCCACCAACCCTCAGAAAGACTAAATACTAATGCATGTGACGTATTCCTGCCAATAATGTCACTAATGTGATAGATTCATTCAAATCATCTTGTGTTGAAGAAGTGTGTTCACCAACAAGACATAAAGGATAATAATAAGGGGTGATACATTCTGCCCCAGACCATTTCCTAAAGAAGAACTCGCCACAGTCATATTTTTAAATATCTAGTCTCACAGTCTGAAACTTTAGCCAAGTCCCTGGGGCTCCCTCAGCTTCAGCATCTCTCCTTCATCTTTCTCTCCAATCCACTTCCTCTGCTCTCTTTTCAGTACCTTCTGAGGTAGTTTTGTTGGATCACAGTCTGAAATGTCGGTTCTTGGTGCTCTCTTGGTGTTCTTGGTTCTTGGTGCTGGGTTCTAGCAACAATGGATTCCATCTCTGAGCAGAGGATCCCCTGGGTTTTCATCTTTAAGATTCAATTTGTGACATCTCATTATGTGGGGAAATTGGTCATCTTTCTACTGCACTGATTCATAAAGCATCTGAGACCATCTGCTAAATCTGAGGAACGTTCCGATCAGTGTCTTGGCACTTTTGGGGAAAATTTTCTACTTCCAAGTATTAGTAATCTACCAATTCTCCATTACAAAGATGTCATAATTCAATATCTTTGTAAAACTAGTCAATATCTTCATAAAACAATAGACAGCATTCATATGATAATGTGTGTGCATTAAAGTAGCCTACAAACTGTAAAGCACTGTATGAAGATTAAATTTTGTTAAGATTATCGCTTGGAAGAATTTGAACTCAAACATCCATTTGATTAATATCCTGCCTTCTTGGATCACTATTGTAGGCAGATATACAGGTGGGTTATGTTTTAAAAACATTGATTTAAACTTGCATCTATATATTTTCTCAATATTTATCCTTTTTAGAATAAACAGTCTGATTTTGTCTGTAATTATTTTTTGGTCAAAGGTTTGCAATTTCGTCTGGTAAAACATGTCCAGGAATCTAAGATTTCTTCTATGGGTATCTAGTGTCCTGATGGTTGAACCATGGTTTAATAGGAACTTTGTTCCACTTACTGAGAGAGAGAGAGAGAGAGAGAGAGAGAGAGAGAGAGAGAGAGAGAGGACTGTTTCGTAAAGAAGTGGAATTATTTTGCCATAAGGTCAAGCAGTACACGGAATTAGCTACCTTAATAACTCCCATGTGGGTCATCTCTATAGCAAAACGTTTTCAAAGTGTGAAACTTGTACTATTAGAGGGTCACAAAGTCTATTTATTGGTGGTGATCAGTACGTCTTTTAATGAGAAATAATAGAATAGAATGGGATAGGATGGGATAAAATAGACATTACTGGAGTCATTGAAAGTTTGGTTGTTCTGAGAGACAGAGAGAGAGAAAAGTTCTGACGTAAAAGTGTTTCTCAGTATGGGTCCTAGTCGCAAAAATTTGCAAGTTTCTGCTCTACAGGAATCTTCCCTGGCACCCACCGCCCTGACTACAGAGCGAGCTCTGCTGTGTGATGTGGACGTTCTTGGTGTTTCCCAAACAGAATGTGTGGGAAGCTGAGAGGTGGGATATTAAATCACCCTTCTTCCATAGCCCACTTCAGTGGATTCTAAGCATTCTAGTCTCTCAATAAATAAATACACCTTCTTCTTCTTTTTATAAACTTACTCTCACTGGTTTCACAGAACACTTTTTAAAAGGGAACATATTTTAAATTTTAATAGAGCTCACGTTAATGACATTTGTTATATAAAATGGTTATGTATGTAATAGAATTAAAATATATGTAAATAATAAATAGTTGCATATACCCATTGTAATAGAGTATATCTTTGGGGATTTAGGGAACAATGGCAAATCTAAATGAATCTTAATGCCTCGTGATAGAATTTTTACAAAATTATGATTTAAAGAATATTTTAAAGGCCTAAAATGGATTTTTCCATCAATTGACCAGAGCCTTATAGCATCCTGGTACTATAAGCTTGAACAATTTAGACTTTATCATTACAGACTTCTATTACTCTCTTTCAGTATGCAGAATATTCTGAACATGACATTTAAAGGAGCAAAATTTAAGTGTTCCATGTTCTTAATTTTATGCTAGTTGTCTTTGTGTTACTTCTATAGTTATGTAAAATCCAATTACTTAAGTCAATATCAAAATAGTTAGAAATCTCTAACTTAGTATGAAAATGTAGTAGCCAAATGCGTTTACTGAAAGTGCATTGTATCTTAATGCAAGGAAGCTTGCCCTGTACTTAGGTCTTCTGCATGAATCACTCTTGTCTTTGAGTAGAGGTGCCAAATTAAGTAGAGTGCTTCTTCAATTGCATAAATACTTCAACTCTTCACACTATTTCTTTCATGTAACTATTTTTCCATTTGTGCTCCCTTGGCTCAAATAAATATTCTTAGATACTTCATCATGTGTGCTGTGAACTCCTTTAGGAATATTTTAAGGAATATTCATCTTATCTCTTATGGAGCTATATAAGGCAAATCTGTAGAAATGCAATTAATAACACAGATTCTTAATAAATGAATACTATATTAGCAAATACCTTTGAAAAAGTAAAGCTCAATATTTCCTTATTTCTAATGACTAGAAAATGTTAATGAGGAAAATAGATAATTTATTACCCAGGAGATTGTGACAATTCACCATCAACAGGATGAGTATTCTTTTATTTGTACTTATTTTTATCTCTTGCATACAGTGATATGGCAAAAAAAAAAAAAAATAAGTTTTCAAAGTAGACCCGAGTTTACAATACACTGTTAACTTGCTGTGTGACATTGGACAAATGACCTTCTCTGTACCTCAGATGTCTTATATAAAAAAATCAAACTAATACCCAATGCAACTATTCTTGTAATTTTATGAATTATAAAAATGTATCGCTATTGCATGTAGACAGTTAAAAATGAGAGCCCACAAAATTTTGACTACTGCTTTTGAAAATAACCTAAAAGTGAATAGACTAATGATTCCAATTTTCATAATTAAATTTTATTTTTGCCTACAATGAAGCTTTTTTAATGTTGTGCTCTTGTTTTCAGTCAGTAATCAAAGCCTAGTGATATAATTAGGTATTAGAAATGATACATTCTTTGAAGTGTCTTTTATCCCTTAATGCACAAAGATGCTTGAATTGTCATTAAGAAATACCCGCTGCTTCTGGGCTGGAACATTCATCTCCTGTGAGAAGACTGTTTCCTCTGCACAAGGTTTCCTCTGCCTATCAGAAGGCCTATAGGAAGCATGACCTATGTGTTTCACAATGAGATATGCATCAGAACACTGGAGAATAATAAATTGATGTTTTGTGGATTAGGACAACTTCTGAGGGATAGAAGATATAAAGTCAGTTTTCTACATTTAATAAATAATTTATATCAAGAGTGCTGTGTTTCCTTGAAAGAAGAATGAATCACTTGCTAACATTTCATTAAGTGATACTCTGTAGGTAACACATTATGTCAAAGATGCAATCCTTGTCTAAGGGTTCCTTTCAGACAAGTCGGAAAAAAATTGGAAAATAAGATATGCTTTCAACCTACGAAATATTTCTAATATCTTTCTGGCTTGAAGGGTTCCAAATGATAAAACATGAACAAAGTTAATTGCAAATGTTATCTCAAATTAAATATTGTCTGAAACAATCAACCAAAAGTTCTCATTTAAAAATTTGCCCCCAAAAAGTATATTACAATTACATGACAGACTGAAATTCTGAAATTGCTATTCTAAAAATTTTGCATGATATCTTCTTTCTTATATATATAGTTATGCAGATTAAAGAGTTTTAAAACCTCTACATAATGGGAGTCAACATCAAAGAGGGAAACCGGAGGACCAGAGAAAACAGACATGAGTTTATTCCAGGAATTTAGTTGGGAGGCAACAGTAGGAGCAGGCCGGGCAATTCTCTGCCCCAGATAGCAAGTGAATATGTAGGCAAGCACAAACAAAGAAGCTGCAGCTCGAGGATATGATGAGCATCACCAGGTGAGGCAGGGCAGTCTTCCATAAAGGTCAGCATGTTCTCAGTTGCATGGGGTGGCCAGTCCCCTAGGGCCTTCTTTGTTTTAACTCCTTTGGCCTCCTTGAGTGGGACTGGGACTAGAATCTCCAATTAACCCACATATATAATCTAAACTTGTTAATATGGTATCCATGGCCGTATAACCTTTCTAGTTCAAGCTCAAGCTCTTTCCTTATGCACTTCATAGGTCAGAATCCTCACCTTTCCTCAAACACCACTTTGCACATTTTACCTGTGATGTGTCTTTCCTGTGTTCCTACTGTGCCATTTAAACCTATTATCCTCTCGGTCCTAAGTCAAGTTTAACCTTTTCTGTGAAAAGTCCTCCAATAATTATTGCTTTTATCATAAGATTATATTAGTGCATTAGTCAAGGTTCTACAGAGAGACAGAACCAGAGAGACAAGAGAGAATTCTCACTTCTCACTGGAATAATTAAACCTTTCAATAAAATGTCTATGCATATTCACAAAAGTCATGAATTTTCTGCTAATGAGCCCTCCATACTCCCCAGTGTAGCTCTACTAAAAAAAACATCTCCAGCCCAGCTTTGCCCAAGGGGACACAGACAGAGGACATTGTTCAGAGTATTTGTCTCCAGAATTGTTTGTAATCTATTTATATATCTTATGTTATTTCTGGCCATTGCATTCCTCATGTTTGTTTCATTCCTTTGCTACTTTCTTTTTTTTTTTGTCATGCCCTTTTTTTTGTCATTTTCTACCTTTGTGTTTTGTTTCCTGTACTTTAACCAAGAATTTGCTCTCTTTGCAGTTTATATAATCTTGGCACTACTGACATTAGGATTAGATACTTCTTTGTCAGGATTGGGCTGTCCTGAGTATTTTAAGATTTTTAGCAGCATTCCCTGGCCTCTTCCCACTGGATACTAGTACCACCCCCAGTTGTGACAACTAAAAACGTCTCCAAACATTGTCAAATGTTCCCTGGGGCAAAATTATTCCTTGCATAGAACCACTGTTTTAGATGGGTGGTCTAGAAATGAATTGTGTGGAATAGTTCTTAACTGTGGACACTGGTCTTCATTTGGAAAGGGGGTAGAACAGCCTGACTATGATATTATATTACCCCATGCATGAATGAGATGCTATGGATGACTGCTGAGTAAATATATCTACACTTCACAAATCTAAAATAATGGTGGACTGCTTAATTGGAAAATATTATTTCACTATTGGACATGAACATAGCAATCATGATTATGTTTACATTACAATGACCTGTCCAATTGCAATTAGAGAAAAATAATGACAATTTTTTTGACAGTTTTTGACAAAATAAATTTGACAATTTATTTTGACACAATTGTCATTTGTATCAACATACACTTCCCAGATCTACAGTACATAAAATGCCTGTTGGTGTCATACCCACTCATGATCATCATAGACCAAGAAGTATTAATAATAGTAAGACTTAGATTATCTTCTTACTGTATTTCAAATAATCAAGACCAATCGAAACCAATTGCTAGTCCATGGACTCCATTTTATTATCTCTTACACCTTCTAACAGCTTTCTTCAATTTGCTTGACTGATTTTGCGTGCTCTACTAAAGAGATTTCAACTCCTTTAGTGTCTGCTGTCAGGGATGGAACTGTCCATAGACTGTGTTTCCTCACTCTGAACCTTTATAGCTGATATCACAGGCTTTACTCTCTGAGTGTCTCAACATCTCAATTCAGTTCATCACATGAGCACTTTACTATGAAATTTTCAAGCCATTTCTACCAAATATTTCATGCTAACAAGCATCTACTCAAAGAGTTTATATATCAAATATAAGAAAGAAAAGTTATTTAAACACATATTTATTTGTCTCTGCTCTGTGCCGGGGCTTATGCTAGGTCCTGAAGGATGCAATTTTAAGTAAGAAACAATAATGGAATTGACACACAGATATCAACAGTATTGTAACTAACTGTAACTTTAGTTAGAATGACTATGGTAGTTAATTTTATGTGCTGACTTGACTGGATCAGGTGATATCTGTTTAAGCATCATTTCTGAGTGTGCGAAAGTGTTTCTGGATGAGATTAGCATTCGGATCAATGATTCACAAGATTGCCCTCCCTTAGTCTGCTGGCATCATCTAATCCATTGAGGGTTTTAATAGAACAGAACATGCAGGAAAGAGGAATTCGCCTGCCCCTTTTTCTTTCTGCCTTCCTGATTGAGTTGGCACATAGGTCTTCTCCTGGGATTTACACAATCAGCACCCCCAGCTCTCAGGCCTGTGGACTCAGACTGGAATTGCACCACCAGCTCTCCTGGGGCTCCAGTTTACAGGTGCAGACTGTGGGACTTCCCAGACTCCATAATCATGTCATCATATCAGCCAATTCCTCCTAATAAATCTCTCTCTCTCTCTCTGTCTCCCCACTCCTCGAATGAGAGATCATATTGAAAGAGATCAAAATGGTTCTGTTTCTCTAGAGAACTCTGACTAATATAAAACCTGAGGCAAGGATTGAGGACTAACCCTTTATTTGGGAAGTGCAAGTCCCTGGCAATGAAGGTGAGAAAGAGTGCGAGTGCAGCAAGCAACATACAGTGCAGCGCAGTGCAGGTGGTGGGTTAGTGCTCTGGGTACTGCTTGCTAATGAGGCACAAAGTCACACACCACGTCACCTGGCAGGCAGACTCATTAATCACTGGCAAATTCTCTTGGAGGGGCTGCAAAGAATACATCTCAGAGTAATCCATGGGATAGAGAAGCCAGGGGAAATTTATCTTTTCTCATCCTCCTATCTCCTGTTACTATTGATCAGGTTCACTGTGAGGCTAGTGGCACCACACTGAAGCATGTTTGGAGGAAACATTCTTGAAGTCAGACCCCACACTCCACCAGGAGTGGTATACCATCAAAGCCTGAAAGTGGTTGGAGGACCCTGAGTTGAGGGGTCGTTGGCTAAGAGAGTTAGAGAAAGAAGGCTGTGGAGGTGAACAAGTTTTGTGACCTAACAAAGTCATTTGAAAACGTGCATTTACTTATTCATAGATAACAATAAATGCATAAAATATATTTGCAAAAAATTGCTTATGTATATAGAGACAAGTTTATTCTGTCCATAATGCTAAAAAAAAACTATTTAAATCATTCATGTGTCTGATTATTTCAGATTTCATTAACTTCCAAATCATCCTTTTAAAAAAATGTGAATTCTATTTCTAATTTTAGAGTTAAGAGAAAACTTAAAAATTATTCAGTACAACATCCTCATTTAACAAATGAGGAGCCTGAGGCTCAAGGAGGTGAGGCAATTTGCTCAAGGTTACACACATGATGACGGATTCAACTCTGAAAGCCAAGTCTCAGGGCTGCGGACCCAACAGTATTTTCTCTCTCCATCTTTCTACATAATAGAAAGGGTTGCTTTTGTGATTTAGGGACATCGAGGCAAGTGAATGGTCCTTCAGAAATGGCAAAATACAAGGAATCTAGAACTCATGTAGCTATATATGTTCTCCTGTTTCTGAGGTTGTCAGTACCTTCCCTTGGGCTGGAGATAAGGGTATGTTGTAAGATTCTGGACAAAATAGTTTGCTGTAAGTGAAATCAGTCACAAGCAGGAAAGATCCATCACAGCCTAGAGTGTAAAGAGGAGCTATCCCTTTGAGGAAGGACTGAGATCAACATTTAACAATTTAGATATGAGCTTCAGAGCTCTTGAAGTACAGAATGTCAAAATTCTCCCATAAATTTCCTCCCTAAGTCATTGGCTAGCCATTTATCATGTCGGGGCAAAAAAAAAAACAATAACAGAGTATCGTGGTTAAGAGCACAGGCTCCAGGGCCAAACCAGACGGGATAAAACAGGCCCCGTCACTTAGCAGCATTGTTAAGCTGGAAGACTTATTTGACCTATCTGTACCTCAATTTCTTCGTCTGTAAAGTGGAGTCTACACTAGAGCCTACCTGACAGAATTGATTGGATATTCAGTTATCCATATTATTTACTTGCCATATAATAATAAATGCTAGACATTACTTATATTATTCTGATTTTTTAAACCTAGAAGGATGTCTATTTATTCATCAAAGCACCCAACACCCGCATTCAAATAGAAAAATTTTGATGATCAGTAAAATGCTCGGTTCATCAGTTAATTTCAAATTTTTAAAAAACAGAGCAACCATTTATGCTGATGTTTG
>CAUYMX010104716.1:0-19079 GCA_963573855.1 Lepilemur septentrionalis | reverse complement strand
CTTCAAGCATGTCCATCCCAGAGACAGTGTGCACCGCACCCATTAGGTGTGTATATACCCATCTCCTCCTCCCTTTTCCCATCTGCCCGACACCTGATGAATGTTACTACTATATGTGCACTTAAGTGTTGATCAGTTAATTTGATGGTGAGTACATGTGGTGTTCATTACATCTTCCTCAACAATCCTGAAAGACAGATATTGTTATCTTGACCATTACCAGCTGAAAATATAAAGTCTTTAAAAACAATTATGTGTGGCTGGGCATGGTGGCTCATGCCTGTAATCCTAGCGCTCTGGGAGGCCGAGGTGGGTGGATCATTTGAGCTCAGGAGCTCGAGACCAGCCTGAGCAAGGGTGAGACCCCATCTCTAGTAAAAAAGAAAGAAAAGAAAAGAAAAGAAAGAAAAGAAAAGAAAAGAAAAGACAAGGAAAGAAAGAAATTAGATAACTAAAAAAAAAAAATTTATATATATATATAAAAATTAGCCGGGCATGATGGTGCATGCCTGCAGTCCCATCTACTTGGGAGGCTGAGGCAGGAGGATCACTTGAACCCAGGAGTTTGAGGTTGCTGTGAGCTAGGCTGACGCCACGGCACTCTAGCCCAGGGAACAGAGTAAGACTCTGTCTAAAAAAAAAAAAAAAAAACAATTATGTGAAACACAGTAAGTGCTTAATAAAGCTTAGCTAAATCTAAAATCTCTCCTGTCTTGCTCTTTAGAATTCTGCTTTACATTCAAATCTACTGACATCAGAGGGGGGCCTGAGATGGCACTGGACAAAATAGCTACAGTGAATATAAAGGTCAACTTTGGCACCTCCTTTTCCTTCTAATCTCTCAGGGTCAAGTGTCTAATGTCACCAACTGCCACCATAAATTCCCCAGTGGGGAGGTCCATTGAGTCTGTCTTACTGAGACATATCCCTTGCTCCATGATCTTCTTCCTCCTTCCCTCCCATGAATCTATCTCCCAAGGATTTAGGAGAGTACTGCATTTAGTTACAGCAACTTACATAAAAATATAATTCACTGATTGCGTTAGTGGGAGATGGGCAGTATTTACCTTTGGGGGCAAAAAATATTCTCAAGAAATATCTAGTAAAATACATAGGGGAGACAGGTGAAGTGTGTGAACTATTCTATGCCCCTCTCCTATTCCAGCCTTGGCCTAACTTCCTCCTTCCCCAAGTCAGAAGACGAGAGGCTGTCAATAACTTGGCAACCAGCTTTTGAAGTCTTATGATCCCTGATCTATCTCTTGCTAAAGTATGACTTAAGGAAGGTATCACAAACAATAAATGGTGTGTAGTATTTTAACCAGATGTCTCACACAATTATGCGGATAGAGACTGCATAAGTAGGGTGTATTCACCTCGATTTCCTAAGAATTGTTTCTCTTTCCATATCTCATCTGTTTACACTAACAAATACTGCAGGGGGTTGGTGTGAAATCTCAGCTGAGATCTAAGTACTCGCTAAATTCTAATTGGCTTGTTGGCTCTAGGTTTGTTGAGAATACATATTTTAAGTTTTGTTTTCACTTATTTCCAGAGAGAAACTTGGCAAAAACTAGGGATCTTTGTTCTCTCCTTCCGATCGCACAGACAGCTTTACTTTCAATAGGCAAGATGCCTTCTCTGGCAGTGGCAGGTGAAATGGAATTTGAAATCCATGCAGGAAGTTAAGCAATCACGGCGAGGCTCTGATCTATAACTAAAACTCCTACACTCAGATCTTTATTATTCACACTTAATTACTGATTTCCCAAATTAAATACCAGCAGCTCCTATTTGCTTAACACCTGTTACTATAATAAGTACTGAAATGCTCATTTTTATCACAGGGAAGGATTCAAAAGGTTATGTACCTTGTCTAAGAACATCTGGATGATGATGAACAGTGGAGCTGAAACCAAAACCCAGAACAACTACCTCCAAAGTCCAGATTCTCTCTTATTCCATGCCTCCCATCATTACTTGATTAATTAATGTTAGAAAACAAAAAGTTTTCAATAAATTCTCAATTTAGAAAATTTCAATTTCTTTATTGTACCTACTGGTAGCTGAATTTCAGCTCATATATGCATTTCAATTGTTCTCCTTTAGGCCCAGGATCAACAAACACGTTGGTACGGTTTTGCTCTACAGACAAAGGTTTGGGGTCAAATAAGAATGGAAAATGTTGCACATCAGATTCCCCTTTTGGAAATTTGCAATACAATCTTTTAAAGGCTCTGAAAGGTCCTGCTTTTACAAAAAAAGAAAATTAAACCTCACAACTTCATACAGGTGAAAGTCTTTTTAAAAAAGAACACTATTGGCTGGGCCTAGAAGCTCATGCCTGTAATACTAGCATCTTGGGAGGCCAAGGCAGGAGGATCGCTTGAGCTAGATCCTGACTTGACAGAAAATGGAAAATGTGGTGGCACGTGCCTATAGTCCCAACTACTTGGGAGGCTGAGACAAGAGGATCACTTGAGTTTGAGGTTGCAGTGGGCTATGATGATGGGCAACAGAACAAGATGCTGTCTCAAAAACCTAAATGACAAAAACCAAAAAACCCCCATATTATTGTCAGACGCGGTGGTTCATTCCTGTAACCCCAGAATTTTGGGAGCCCAGGGCAAGAGGACTGCTTGAGGCCAGGAGTTTGACAGCAACCTGGACAACACAGTGACAGCCCATCTCTACAAAAATAAATTAGCTGGGTGTGGTGGAGTACTCCTGTAGCCCTAGCTATTTGGGAGGCTAGGAGTTTGAGGTTGCAGTGAGCTATGATGCTGCTACTGCACTCTAGCCAAGGCAACAGAGTGAGACCCTGTCTCCAAAATTACAAAAAAAAAAAAAAAGTTAAAAAAATCTATCACTTTTCCATCTTAAAACCTGACATATGATAGAATGCTACAGGATTTAGATTCAACTATTTCTTAAACGTATCTGAGCCAAGCACTGTAGTATGTGCTTTCTCATTCTTACAACTGTGTAAACTTAAAAATATTAGTCATTTTGCAGATACAGAAACTGAGGCCTAGAAGGATTAAGTCATTGTCAGAGATCTCAAATTGCCAAGTTCCTAATATGGAGCTTTTTCCCCTATATCATGCTGCAAAGATGAAAATATGGTTAATTGGATTTTCCACTTTCCCCTTTCTCCTAAAAATGGGATACTTAATGCTGTTGGAATTGCTTGGAAGGAGGGGACAGATAAAATTAACAGTACAATAACAAAGTTTCTGCGGTTGAGTGAGATTTCTGGTGAATTATTCAATTCATTCAACAAATATTAACTAAGCATCTATCATGTAGCAAGCACAAAACAAAGAAATCATAGTCTGGATCCCCTATAACTTTGTTGAGTAAAAAGACACGTAAATAATTATATTGTTATGACAATTAGCATACATCAGCAATAAACAAATCCTTGTCTTTCAAGGAACTTATTAGGTAAGATATCAAGGTTCTGAGATGCAAACTAGTGAAAGGAGACGTTTCAGGGCAATGGAAGAGCATGTGTGGACACATGAGAGAATGATATGTTAGGGGAACTAAAAAGTTATCACTGGAATAGAAACAGAAAGGGTAGAAGTATGGGTTTGGACAGTGAAGTACGCGTCAGATCATGAGGTGCAAAGAAAAATTTCATGCTGTTTTATCAATGCCACTCCAATCATTTAGGTTAAAAATATTATTCTGGGCCAGGCGTGGTGGCTCACACCTGTAATCCTGGCACTCTGGGAGGCCGAGGCAGGCGGATTGCTCAAGGTCAGGAGTCCGAAACCAGCCTGAGCAAGAGTGAGACCCCGTCTCTAATAAAAATACAAAGAAATTAATTGGCCGACTAAAAATATATAGAAAAAATTAGCTGGGCATGGTGGCACATGGATTGCTTGAGCCCAGGAGTTTGAGGTTGCTGTGAGATAGGCTGACGCCACAGCACTGACTCTAGCCCTGGCAACAGAGCAAGACTCTGTCTCAAAAAATATATATATATATATTATTCTGGAAAAAGTAGGAAGGCTGAAATGAAGAAGAGACAGACTGGTGTGGGGGAACAGTGTTAAAAGTTATTAGGCTGGGCGTGGTGGCTCACGCCTGTAATCCTAGCACTCTGGGAGGCTGAGGCGGGCGGATCGCTCAAGGTCAGGAGTTCGGGACCAGCCTGAGCAAGAGCGAGACCCCATCTCTACTAAAAATAGAAAGAAATTAATTGGTCAACTAAATATATATAGAAAAAATTAGCCGGGCATGGTGGCGCATGCCTGTAGTCCCCGCTACTCGGGAGGCTGAGGCAGAAGGATTGCTTGAGCCCAGGAGTTTGAGGTTGCTGTGAGCTAGGCTGATGCCTCTGCACTCTAGCCCAGGTGACAGAGTGAGACTCTTGTCTCAAAAAAAAAAAAAAAAAAAAAAAAAAAAAGTTAACTGAAATAGTCCAGAGGAGAAATGAAGTATAAACTAGAGTAGTGGCATACTGGCAATGCAGATAGAGAAGATGGTTAATTAAGGGTATAATAGATTGCTTAGATTGTTTGACTTTTATTTCTTTAACTCCAGTAAGAACTTGCCAAAACAAAGAAAAATTCCCTACACATTTAGCATGAAAAGTTGTTTTTTTTTTTTTCCTAATTTATTCCAGGACAGTAAGAAAATTTTCAAAATTTCTTTGGTGGGAAAGTCCAAAGTCCTTTTTAAGTGTTCATGGTGATTTCTGCTACTTACCACTTCTGGCACTCTCACTAAGAGTAGTATTAAACAAGCACACACAACTGAAAGCACTTAAGATCAAATCTTCAATATTATCACTCTATTACTTCATTTTTGCTACCTACTTTAAGCAAAAATATAATGTTGGAGAAATGGCAACAGAAGTTCTTAAACATGACCAGGCGTGATGGCTCACGCCTATAATCCTACCACTATGGGAGGCCAAGGTGGGAGGACTGCTCAAGGTCAGGAGTTCGAAACCAGCCTGAGCAAGAGCGAGACCCCATCTCTACTAAAAATAGAAAGAAATTAATTGGCCAACTAAAAATATATAGAAATAATTAGCTGGGCATGGTGGCACATGCCTGTAGTCCTAGCTACTCGGGAGGCTGAGGCAGGAGGATCGCTTGAGCCCAGGAGTTTGAGGTTGCTGTGAGCTAGGCTGATGCCACGGCACTCTAGCCTGGGCAACAGAGTGAGACTGTCTCAAAAAAAAAAGAAAAAAAAAAAAAGGAGTTCTTAAACATGTAAAATAATCCTTAGATGGCCCAAAAGAAAACTGATAAAATTTAGTAAATCTTTATCAATACCCAGTTCAAAGACCAACTTCTAAAAGAATATCTGTGATTTGAAGAACAAATCATAAATAAATAAATAAATAAATAAATCTATCTATCTATAGATAGTATAGGCAATCCTTTACTCAGAGTAATCTGAATTTATACTACTCTGCCAAGCACAGAAATATTTCTTAAAATACTTAGAGGAGTACATACACACTGATGCCCAGCCCACTCTGAATAAAATAACCTTTTTTTTTTTTTTTTTGGTGATACAGAGTCTCACTCTGCTGCCTGGGCTAGAGTGAGTGCCGTGGCGTCAGTCCAGCTCACAGCAACCTCAAACTCCTGGGCTCAAGCAATACTCCTGTCTCAATCTCCAGAGTAGCTGGGACTACAGGCATGTGCCACCACACCCAGCTAATTTTTCTATTTTTTGTACAGATGGGGTCTTGTTCAGTCTGGTCTTGAACTGCAAGCCTCAAGCAATCCTCCTGCGTCAGTCTCCCAAAGTGCTAGGATTACAGGTGTGAGCCACCACACCAGGCCCATGTTATACTTTTCATTATTTTAACTCTTCTGTCTCTTCCCACCAGAATGTGAGCTCCACTGGGGAAAAAATTATGTTTACTGTACTGTTGTATCCAGTGCCTAGAACTGTGACTAGCACACAGTGGGTGCTAAATAAGAGTTGAATGAGAATGGACTAAATCTACATGTACAAGGATGTTCACCACAGCATTATTTCTTTGATACCAAAAAATGAAAACAATCTGATAGTCCATCAATGTTTTATAAAGTTACAAAGTAATAATAATGTTTAACATTTCAGTGCTTAATATTCGCTAGTGCTTTAAATATATTAAACATTAATCATTGAAACAAGCCCATGAGGTGTTAATTTTAATCTAGGGATGATATTAGGCTATAGATGAAGAAACTAAGGTACAGAGTTTAAGTAAATTGTCCAAGGTCAAAAAGTTAGTAACCAGAGAAGCTAGCATTCAAATGCAGGCAGTCTTACACTGGTCAGTCTTCAAGACCACTTACTATGATATGCTGAATAAATATAATATGATCATGTTTCTGTAAGACAAAGACAAAAATTCTTGTACCCAATAAGACCCATAACTAATTAATTGAAAGGTCAAGTAAAGCAAGGAATAAAAATATTCTATACATCACTTAAATAATTCATTTTAACATAAAGTATATACATTTATGCAGCAATCTTTTGATAAAAGCCTACCCATTTTTTAGAGAGTGGGTTCAATGGCATTCCTTGGATCTTTCTAGCATAAACCACATTGATTCTATTTCTTTAAGTGGAGTGCACTTGCCTTAAACACTTGCCAAGCAGTAAGTACACAATCCTACATCTCAATGATTTTTCCCAATCATTTACAGTTATCTTGCCCACATATAACTGAATAGCATTTTGTTTTGTTTTAGCAATTTGCCCCATAGAGCCTTTCTAAAGCATTTAGTTTTCATATAAATGAAAACTCTTTGCACTAGTATTTTATTGGCTTACATAATATTTAATTAAATTTATGTGACAACCATGACCATCACACACTGTGTGTTTTTTTTTTTTTCCAACCAATATGGGAGGAGGTCACACACTGGTTTAGAAGCAAACATAATTGGCTCTTTTTTTCCACCTGAGACAGGTCTCACTCTATGGCCTGCTAGAGTGCAGTGGTATCATCATAGCTCACTTCAGCCTGAAACTCCTGGGCTCATGCAATCTTCCTGACTTAGCCTCCTGAGTAGCTGGGACTACAGGCTCGCACCAAGATTTCCAAATAATTTTTACATGCTTTTTTAGAGAAAGCGTCTCACTATGTTGCCCAGGCTGGTCTGGAACACCTGGCCTCAAGTGATCCTCCAGCCTCAGCCTCCCAAAGTGCTAGGATTACAGGCTGGGCTACTACACCTGGCCATAAATGACTCTTGTCAAGGGTACAACTCTGCACTCCAGCCTACGGTGACAGAGTGAGATCCTGTCTCAAAAAAACAAAAACAAAACCACAACTGGTGAGAGCAGAAACACTTGAGCATATTAGAGAGAGAAGACCTTAGGAAATAGAAAGTATCTGTTCCAACTAATCAGTCAAGTGAAGGTTAGGATAAGAGAGCTTTGACATTAGTTTGTATATCTTTATATACAGAAGAAAGGCCAGGTGTGGTGGCTCACCTGTTATCCTAGCATGAAAGCATACAAAGACATAACAAACCTGGAATTAGGATGAAGTAATAAGATTCAATTACTTTTTTTATACGATTTTATGTTGCTAATTTGCAACAATGATGTGTAATTAGGTAAATTTACTTAACATAAAAAAGAAAAAGAACGCTGTGAATTAGATAATAGTATCTCCACCTGATAGATGAGGAAAGTGATTCAAAGAAGTCAGAACTTGCACAAGACTGCAGAACTCACCAGAAGCTAAGCTGAAAGGCTAATTCGTGTTTGCGACAAGTTTCAAAGCTCACGTTTTCTTTACAATGCCAAACTCCCTGGCAAAAAACTCAGATTAAACTTTTTAAAAATATATGGGGGCATCTTGTATTTTTTTCGCTTTAGGTAATAATAAGATGAAGCCAGAGGAAGACTTTCAAAATGAGTTATATTCTATAGCCCAGAGTTCAGGCTTTCTAATTTAAGAAAATGAGGATCATACACTAATACCCATTTAAAAGTAAAGAAATTTCTTACTCCTATACAAGCAGTAAAGGGATCATTTCTTCCTTCACTTGCCATGCATAGTCCCCTTTCTCTCTGTCCATGTCATCCTTCTCCAGGTGTTCAAGCATCAACCTAGAGGCAGTAAACCAAGGCACTAGGGGAGTACGCTATATTTGGAAATTTGGAGAAATGGACTCCAGTAAAAGTCACATTCCATCTGCATTAAGTCTTCTTAAAACCTATGTCTCTATTCTTTCCCATTTGAAACAACTTAGGTCTATAACAGTTATTCATACTCAACTGGTTCCAAAATAAACAGGAGAAATAGAGAACCACAGAAAAGTTTTAGAAGACATCAAATGGACTGAGAAACATGATAAATATGCCTTGGGGAACTGCAGTTAAATCACATGTCACAAAAAAAGTGAAACAGAGGAAACCTAAGATTTCCAAAATATTTTACTTTCACTGATTTCAATATAGCGAATTAGGAAACACATTGAGAACCAGCTCCTAGCAGTGTCACCATGTTCTGTCCTGACACCCGTGGAGATTCCAAGCACATGCTCCATACTGTTAGTGAAGCAAACCTGAAACCTAGTGTTGTCACTCCTTAGTTGAAAAATCCTTTGATGGCTTCCCACACCTGCAGAATAAAGCTTAAACCACTCTGCACAGCTTTGAAAGGCCTCAAAAACCTGGCTCTAATTTACCTTTCTACTCTTATTTTCTAAATCCATCACTACAGACACACTCCACACTTCCATCTCCATACCTTGTGTAGGCTATCTCCTCGGCTTTGACCGTCCTCCTGTCCAACACCTGTTGAAATTCTATTCCTCCTTCAAAGTAGCAAGATAGTGTTAAGAGCCCAGTCTTTAAGTCCAGATCCAGACCACTAGAATTCCACTAGAATTGAGCAAATACATCAATAGATCTGCTTCTTTACCTAAGAGCAAGGCAAACCACCTATGGTACTTCACATGGCTACTGTAAGGATGAAGCATAATAGTTATAAATTATCTAACACCGTGCCTAAGACATAGTAGGTACTTAACTGTTAACTGCTAAGCCATCCTTAACCCCTACATCAACACTCCTACCCTTCTCTAAGCTCCCACAGCACTTTTTTTTAAATCATACTACAGTAAGAGCACTAGTATCTTGCAGGATACTCATTATTCATGTATGTACCTGGCTTCTCTATCAGATTAGACAAGATGGTTATGGATGTGGATTTCTAAATCTCTACCACTTCCTACAAGTGCAAGTTATATGACCTCTCAGAACTTGTTTCTTCGTTAATAAAATGAACAAGGGTTTACCCTTTACAGTGTTATATAAAGAAGTTTGAAAGAGTTCATCTATATCAACTGCCTGGCATAAATGCTTGACACCTAGTAAGCTTTAAACAATGTTTAATGGCAATCTAGATGAGGAATCTGATCCAGCAATTCCTTCTAGAACACAAAAATGTAAAATGTATTATCCTCAATAAATCCAATTTCATAAAGCAATCTTAAACAACTTGAATCTGCTACACCTCTCTTCTAATATAGACGTCCACCGAAGATAAAAATGGAGATTCCTATGCACATTACCTCAGAAATGCTATCACATATTCACACTCATGTTCTTCCAGCACAGGGCTAAGAACATTATGATTGATAACTCACATCACTCTATTACACTTAAACAACATAGTGGCTTACCTCTGAAGAGTTTTAAGAAGTAAAATAATCTGCTGAAGTTAAACAAAACTCTGAAATTGGTTGTCTGCCAGGAAGTGGAGGCTGGCTGCCTGCTGTTTACTCATTCTTTAATTCTAATTTGCTATGTCATCAATTTTCTCTACTAAAAACTCCAAGCAAATGTCCACTAGGTCCATGATAGCATTTTCCCATTTTTACACCTTCAACCCATTGCTCAATTTAAGAGGGGGGAAAAAAAGCACTTTGAAATTATAGTGAAATCTAATCAAGGAAATTACAGAAAAGAGAGAACTCACCAAAAAAAAAAAAAAAAAATCAGATTATCACAGCATTGTATTCTACCCTCGGCTGTACATTTATCTAAGTTGTACAGCACATAAGTCAAAAACCTGGGAAAGGTTCTGGAAAGATGGACCTGGCTTTATATCTGACAGGCTTATTTCTTTCTTCTCTTTTTTTTTTTTTTTGAGACAGAGTCTCACTCTGTTGCCCAGGCTATAGTGACATGGCGTCAGCCTATCTCACAGCATCCTCAAACTCCTGGGCTCAAGCGATCCTCCTGCGTCAGCCTCCCGAGTAGCTGTGACTACAGGCATGCGCCACCATGCCTGGCTAATTTTTTTTAAAATACATGTTTTTAGTTGGCCAATTAATTTCTTTCTATTTTTAGTAGAGACGGGGTCTCACTCTTGCTCAGGCTGGTCTCAAGCTCCTGAGCTCAAACGATCTGCCTGCCTCGGCCTCCCAGAGTGCTAGGATTACAGGCCCAACAGGCTTATTTCTTAAGCTTGATATCCTTCACCTGTAAAATAAGGATGGTAACAGCACGAACTTCTTAGGGTTGGCGTAGAGTATAAATGAGATTATGCATGCCAAGTGTGTAGCAAAGTACTTACAACATCTTAAATGGTAGATGGGATTCTACCTACCACTGTTTGAGCACTAAGGTTCTTCGGGGATGTTGCTAAATAAATGAATATTTAGCACATTTTACAGTTTACAAAGCCCTTCTGACATCCATAAGCTCACTGGATCTCCAGGACATCCTCAGGGAGTAGATATTTTCAAGACAGGCATTTCGGAGATAAGGAAACTGTTAACAAAATGTCAAAGTTACCCACCCTAGTGGTCTCCTCCAACCAGATTCTCCAGCCCAGATTAGTGCCAAATGCTCTTAACACAACATCCTGCATAAACATAACATTCCCGCAAGTTACCACCCTCCTCAAGTATAATCAAGCACCGGAGTCCAGGGATAAACCCAAAGCAACACAGCCCGTCGGAAGCCACCGATGACACCTATAATCGTGCACGCCTTCCTCACACCCTGTCCTCCCACCGCTCTAGGGCTGGGACCGGGACCGCGGCGGGCAGGTGCTCCCTCCCCCACGCCTGAGCCCCCAACACGAGACCTGGTACCCAAGTAGCTCTCGGGAAACGTTCGTGGAAATGGTAACAGGAGGTTCCACGGACTCGAATCGGCGCTAACCCCGCGGTGGGGATTAAGCATCTCCGGCAGAGAAAGTCACTGGGCGGAGGGTGTCCGATTAGTAACCGAGCTGGGAAGGATGGCTGGGGACTGACGCCGCCAAAGGAAACCAGGGAGGCTGACCCGCTGAGACTGCCCTCAGACGGGCACAGAGGCGGCGGGTCAGGCCGCAGCGGTGGCTGGAAGGCTAGTCGCCGACGGAGACTCCGGGGCCGGGGGGACCAGGGCAGTTGGCGTCTGGGGGGAGGGGGTCGCCCGCGGGTCTGAGAAAGATCCAGGCCCAATCTGAGGAGGGTTCTGCGCTGCTATAAGGGCCTATCTTGCGGCGGCGCTTGCTGCACCGAGTATTCGCTGCTACCTGAAATTGCAGCAGCTTCTCTGTCTGCTCCTGGGTTAGATCCCGCTCTTCAGGCGCCGCCATTTTGCCGCCGCCTCTACGCTCCTGACCCGTCCGCACCGTCACCCGCCGGAACTGACATCAGCCGCAACCACATCCGGTCTGAACGACCGCCGGCGAGCAACTGCGTCTGCGCGCGCAGGCCCGCTCCCCGAAGCCTGCCGGCTGGGGGTCCGTCCCGAACACTTCCGGAAACTGCCGAGGAACCATCGGTACAAGTCGCCCTTACCACTGAGGCGACGCACGGAACTCCCGGAGACCTGAGATTCAGGACGCGATCCCAGAGCCGAGAGGGTCCGAAAGTGCCTCGAGAAGCTCCGGAATGTCCCGAATGGCACTCGGCTGATTTCGACTGTTCCTAGACCATTTCCCGGTAACCTCCGATAGTACTCAAGGTTTTCCAGGAAACCGTGGCCGTTCTGAAATACCGGCCTTTGGATGTTCCTAAGTTTCCAAAAGCTCCTGACCGTCCCTCAGGGGGTTCCGAAAGTCCCCGAGTGCCGGTGAGGCACGTCCTACGCCGCCTTCGGACCGGAAGCTTTGGGGAGGCTTTGGCCACGTTTAAATGACCGCTTCAGGGTCACTTGCTGGGAAAGCCTGCGCGGCTCCCCGGGTCTCCAGAGGTCGATGGCTCTTCCAACCCTCCCGGGGCTCCCCGGGCACCTGGCTGCCGCGGCGCTGCAGCCTCGCCCCTCACCTTCCATACTTAGTGCCGCGCGCCGGCCCCTTGTCTCTGTGGCGGGCCGAGGGACATCCCTGCACGGGGATCCGGAGACGTAGGCTGGGGCTCTCGGTGCTGCCTTGCAAAGCGCTGGGCGCCCCTCCCCTGGGCAGACCGCTTGGCGAGTGGAGTTCCCCGGCGGCCCGTGACATGCAGCTTCCACGCCTTCGCCAGGGAGGCTGTCGCTTCCCTCGTCCGCGTCTCACCGCCACTCCTCAATCTCTGCCTTCCTCTGCACTTCCCTTGCCCCTTCTAGACTGCCACCTCCCTTTATTTAAAAAAAAATTTTTTTTTTTTTTTGAGACAGTCCCACTCTGTTGCCCAGACTAGAGTGCCGTGGCGTCAGCCTAGCTCACAGCAAACTCAAACTCCTGGGCTCAAGCGATCCTCCTGCCTCAGCCTCCCGAGTAGCTGGGGCTACAGGCATGTGCCACCATGCCCGGCTAATTTTTTCTATATATTTTTAGTTGGCCAATTAATTTCTTTCTATTTTTAGTAGAAACGGGGTCTCGCTCTTGCTCAGGCTGGTCTCCAACTCCTGACCTCAGGAGATCCTCTCGCCTCGGCCTCCCAGAGTGCTAGGGTTACAGGTGGGGGCCACCGTGCCCGGCCATATCTAGTTCTTAACATGCTTCTAGCTCCTAAATTATACTGAGTCCTCCTATGAGCTCTCCAGAAACGAAGAGCTGAGGATAGGCAGGTAGGCCAATTGGAACAGGTTTTGAGCCCCTGTCCAACTTCACCTGAGAAGATATCAAAACTGCTAAATTAGGCCGACGTGATGGCTCACACCTGTAATCCTACCGCTCTGAGAGGCCGAGGCGGGAGGATTGCTTGAGCTCAGGAGTTAGAGGCCAGCCTCAGCGAGAGCAAGACCCTGTCTCTACTAAAAATAGAAAGAAATGAGCTGGGCAACTAAGAGTATATATATTAAAAAAATGAGGCCTGGCTTGGTGGCTCACACCTATAATCCTAGCACTCTGGGAGGCTGAGGCAGGAGGATCGTCTGAGCTCAGGAATTCCAGGCCAGCCTGAGTAACAGCAAGACCCCGTCTCTACTAAAAAAAATAGAAATTAATCGGCTGACTAAAAATATATAGACAAAATTAGCCGGGCATGGTGGCGCATGCCTGTAGTCCCAGCTACTCGGGAGGCTGAGGCAGGAGGATCGCTTGAGCCCAGGAGTCTGAGGTTGCTGTGAGCTAGGCTGACGTGACGGCATTCTAGCCCGGGGACCAAAGCAAGACTGTGTCTCAAAAAAAACCAAAATTAAATTAAACAAACCCTGTTAAATTAAATACTATATTCATGAGGAAGCTGCTGCCTCTCCCCGCTGAAAGGCCGCGGTTCCTGGGGAGAGTCTCCAGGACGCGCGGGGCAGCACGAGTTGGCCCCTCCGGCGGAGCTCTGTGGGAAGAAGGCGTCAGAAGCGCGTCGCTGAATTTTCCTGGTCCACTCTGGGCAGGTGCAGCGTCTGATCCGTCGGTTTTCTGGGACTTTTTGGAAAGAAACAGACAGGTAGGAACAGAACTCGTCTCATTTTTCAAAGACTCCAGGAACAGCTTCCGTTGCCGACTTCACTGGTGTTGCTGGGCCCACTCTGCCACCACGGGCGCCGGGGCCAGGGTCCCCAGGGAGGGGCCACAGTGAGGGACGTGGCTTCCAGGCGCCCCCGCACCTCACCCTGCCTGGCTGAGGCGACCTCGACTGGCCATGGCCACACCAGTCCCCGCCAGACGGCCACTGAGTGCGGGCAGCGCGGTGGGAGCGCGCAGCCTGTCGATTCCTTATTTTTTATTTTATATATATTTTTTGAGACAGAGTCTCACTGTGTTGCCTGGGCCAGCATGCGGTGGCGTCAGCCTAGCTCACAGCAACCTCAAACTCCTGGGCTCAAGCGATCCTCCTGCCTCAGCCTCCCGAGTAGGTGGGACTACAGGCATGCGCCACCAAGCCCTGCTAATTTTTTCTATTTTTAGTTGTTTGGCTAATTTCTTTCTATTTTTAGTAGAGACGGGCCTGGCTTTTGCTCAGGCTGGTCTCTAACTCCTGAGCTCAAGCGATCCTCCCACCTCGGCCTCCAGGACTGCTGGGATTACAGGCGTGAGCCATCGCGCCCGGCCTATCTTATTTTTTTTGATGCTATTATAAAAGAAATTGTTTTTTAATTTTATTTTTGGAATTTTTATTGCCAGTATAGGGAAATACAACTGATTTTTGTGTGTTGATCTTGTATCCTGCAGCTAAATTCACTTATTAGGTCTGATAGTATTTTTTTTGTGTGTATTCTTGAGAACTTTCCATATATTAGATCATTTCATCTGTGAATAGAGATAATTTTACTTCTTTCTTTCCAATTTGGATGCCTTTTATTTCTCTTTCTTGACTAATTGCTCTGATTAGAATTTCCAGTACAATGTTGAATAGAAGTGGCAAAAGTTAAAAGTTAAAAATCTTCTGTGGGAAGGTCTTTATCTACAAATTCTATTTCATATATATATATATACATATATATATATGTAGTTTGTGTCATTCAAGGAAAATAGATCATAGACCTAAATGTAAAACACAAAACTATAAAACTTCTAGAAGAAAACATTAGGCAAAAATCTTTGTGACCTTGAGTTAGGCAAAGATTTCTTGGATATGATATAAGAGCATGATCCATAAAAGAACAAATTGATAAATACAACAAATTGATAAAAACATAAAAACAAGGTGATAAATATTCTTATACTTCATCAAAATTTAAAACTTCTCTTCCAAAGATACTGTTAAGAAAATTTTAAAAAAACCAGCTGGGAATGGTGGGTCATGCCTGTAATCCCAGCAATTTGGGAGGCTGAGCCTGGGAGTTTGAGGCCTGAGCAACATAGTGAGAACTTATCTCTATAAAATATAAAAACCACCTGGGCATGGTAGCACATGCCTGTAGTCTCCACCACTTGAGAGGTTGAGGCAGGAGTATAGCTTGAGCCCTGGGAGCTTGAGGTTGCAGTGAGCTATGATGATGCCATTGCACTCTAGCCAGGGCAACAGAGTGAGACTCTGTCTCAAAATGAAAAAATAAATAAGAAGAAAGAAAGAAACAAAGAAAAAAGGATCAAAAAGCAGACAGAAGAAAATATTTGCAAATTGTATTCCTGACAAGTGACTTTAGTCAGAAAACATAAAGAACTATCGAAACTCAGTAATAAGAAAACAAATACACCAAACTAATGTAAAATGTTAACAAGGGAAACTGGGTGTAGGATATATAATATATATGATAAATCTCTGTACTACTGCCACAATTTTTCTGTATATCTAAAACTCTTCTTAAAAGTTTTTTTTAGTTAGCCGGGCATGGTGGCACATGCCTGTAGTCTCAGCTACTGGGGAGGCTGAGGCAGAAGAATTGCTTGAGCCCAGGAGTTTGAGGTTGCTGTGAGCTAGGCTGATGCCACGGCACTCTAGCCCAGGCAACAGAGTGAGACTCTGTCCCAGGAAAAAAAAAAAAACAGTCTATTCAGAATATATAGGCTCTTGCACTTCAGTGAAAATTCTTAAATAACAAATATCAATTAACATAGACTTAATCACTCTATGTTACCTGGATACTGTATTAAGGATTTTGCATAGGTTTTTCTCAACTAACCCCAACCCTAATAACTTATAAAATGGATACTATTATAATCTTCATTTTACAGGTGAAGAAAACCAATGCCTTAAGAAAAGTTAAATTAATTAGCATATTATAATATCTACTTGAATCATGAGGAACTGATGACCAACTGAATGGCTTTCTAGGCCTCTGAATGTTTTTAGAAATAACCTTTAAAAAATTAGAGCTCCAAAGACAATATAAAATTGTTTATACACTACTGCCAACTACCTAAGACACAGTACTTCACACTAGAGCAGTCTGGTGCAAGAGAAGTCCAATCTCTTCCCTCCTTTTGGTCGACTCCACTTTGCCCAGTATCAAAAATGGCATTTCCATAGCAATATAAATCCATACTACATAACTTCAAAATAATCTTCATACTCTTAGATCTATTTTGAAAAATGTTATTTAAAAAGCAATACTGAAAACCAAAGAAGAAAGAAGTAACATTTCAAGGAGGAGCTTAGTAATTGCCTAGAATGAATGGCGATATAGTTTACTGCATCCTCCAATGCGGAAAGGGGGCAAGGACGACAATGCCCATCACAATCTTAAGCAGGCCAAAAGAGTACTAAGAAAGGTAGGCATCAGCTACATGGGATGGGAGGGGGAGCAGTTCACTTGGTGGCGGGCTGTAGATGACCAAGAGGAAGGGAAAGAAATCCGTTGGTGGCCAGCACCTCGCTAAAAAGGGTGGGTGCAGGCTGACTTCAAGGCAGAGCCTGTGACGAGTAGGTCCGAGGCCCGGAAAATTTACCGCGGGGCTCCACAGGCTCGGCTAAGTAAGGAGCTTTAGGAAAAGGCTCCCCAGATGCAAGGCAATCGTGTTCTGGCTAACGTGGAGCCCAGAAAGGGCCGAGACGACACAATTCACTCCGTGGCGGAACGTGGAAGGAAAGGGAAAGTGGGCGACAATGCAAAGAGGATAGCTCAGGCAGCGGGTTCGGCCTCCACGGGCTGGGCTGGGCCCACTAGTTTTTGAGGCCTTAAAGAAGCGAAGAAACCCCAAGCCTCGTGCCCGACCCCTCCCCCATCCTAACTCCCCCCCTCACCCCACCCCAGCCCTTTGGCAGCCACCCCGGCTTTTTCTCCTCCCCTAGCAGGGGTACCCGGTCTCCCGGCTTCCATACGCGTTCAGAGGCGTGAACTCACCCGCCGCTGAGGAAACAGTACTGTTTTCGCGGTCTTCTGTGATCCAGGTTACGAGTGGCCTCCACCGGTTCGAGGTTTCTGCGCGCAGCTCGCCGGGAAGACTGGTTCCGAAGCGCCTACTCGCACAGGCCGCAAACACAACCGCGCTGCGCGGGGAGCTTCTGGAGGTCTTCCTCTTGCCCGGCGTGCACTGCGGCCGGGGGCGTGAAGTGGAGGACCATAGATAAGAACGTATATAGATAGTCTCCGCTGTTGGCTCTGACTCACCAAGCGAAGACGAATAACCATAGAGAAGGAGCGCCCAGTGGGGGATAGAAAGGCTGGAGCTGTAAATTACGACCCACCCTGCCATTTTTGATTGGAGCTAATTGAATCTTATGACTACGCGACGCCATCTTGAGGTCAAGGTTCCGGCTGGGCACGGCGCGAGGGTTACAGGATTTCTCATTTTCCGTAGTTTTTCAGGGATCAGAACCTTGCTCTGTGATTCATTGGCGTTGGAGGAACTGATAACTGGGCCCGACCCACAACCTCAGTAGAAACCCCGAGTGCTAATTTTTGCCTAGAAAACAACTACTCTTGATAACAAGAAATAACTGGCAAAGGCTGTGGTGGTCTTGTAAAGAGTGGGTACACACAGAAAAGCTGATGCGCTGTGTTAGGGCCAAACAGGTGGCTAGAAGATACTTGAAAGCGTAAAAAGGCCTGTAAGACGGTTTAACCCAGCTTTCATTCTGTAATGTAAACATGCTAAAAGAACTTCGCTTATTGGTGGAAATGAATAAAACTAATCACGAATTATTATATTAGATCAATTTATGTACCTTACAGGCAATATCTATTTATAAGCCTTTGCTTGCTTCTCGGAAAGCTTATAATTTATTCAGTATAAAGCTATTGCCTCCCTGAGTGCCTGGCTCTGTGCTAAGTGCTGGGAGTATGAAGGTAAATGGGAGTGAGATTTGTTCCTATCCTGGAGGAATGGCGGGCAAGGTGGAATACGTGGCAAACCCTAATCATCCTATATAAAATTGAAACATACCTACACACTCTTGTCTGCCTCTTCGTACTTGATTTTGCTCTAAAGCGCTTATAACCATCTGCCATGCCATATATTTATCTTACTGATTTTATGGTTTGCCCCTACCCCACTAGATTGTAAAAACTTAGAGCGAATGGATTGTCTGTATTTTTCACTGCTGTAGCCTCAGTGCTAGAACAGCAAGCACTCAATAAATGATGGTTGAATGACAGAAATGATTACCATATGAATACCAACAGAAAACAAAATACAAGGGGAACACTAATAAGAAAGTCTACATATAACTAATTAATACCGTCTGTAAAATTTATATCCGTCTCTAGTTCTGCTTGCCAGGCTTCCTTACCATTAAGTAATGTTTTTGTTTTTGTTTTTGTTTGAGACAGAGTCTCACTCTGTTGCCCAGGCTAGAGTGCTGTGGCGTCAGCCTAGCTCACAGCAACCTCAAACTCCTAGGCTCAAAGAATCCTGCCTCAGCCTCCCGAGTAGCTGGGACTACAGGCATGTGCCACCATGCCTGGCTAATTTCTTCTATGTATTTTTAGTTGTCCAGATAATTTCTTTCTATTTTTTTTTAGTAGAGACGAGGTCTCGCTCTTGCTCAGGCTGGTTTCAAACTCCTGACTTTGAGCGATCCTCCCGCCTTGGCATCCCAGAGTGATAGGATTACAGGTGTGAGCCACCACACCTGGCCTCTCCTTAATTTTTTTTTTTTTTTTTTTTTTTTTTTGAGACAGAGTCTCACTCTATTGCCCGGGCTAGAGTGCTGTGGCGTCAGCCTAGCTCACTGCAACCTCAAACTCCAGGCCTGAAGTGATCCTTCTGCCTCAGCCTCCCGAGTAGCTGGGACTACAGGCATGCGCCACCATGCCTGCCTAATGTTTTCTATATATACTTAGTTGGCCAATTAATTTGTTTCTATTATTAGTAGAGACGGGGTCTCGCTCTTTCTCAGGCTGGTTTC